>JABXES010008642.1:0-14065 GCA_013375695.1 Dictyostelium brefeldianum | reverse complement strand
AAGATATGAAAGGACCTTTAGATGTTTTAATAATATCAACAAAAGAGAAGAAATAAAGATATTGCAAATAAAAAGTAATATGTTTTGGTTGTGAAATTTCGAAAAAAAAAAAAAAAAAAATTTTAAAAAAAAATTGTCATACAAAAAAAATTACCAGTTTTTTATATGGTGCTGGACTCCCATGGTTTTTTAGTTGTTGGTGTTTGCAAAATTAATTGTCTAAAATAAACTGATAACTGAAAATTTTCACGCCAAAAAAAAAAAAGATAATTAATTAAAAAGATCTTTTAACTAAACACATCCCACTCTTGAGTTATAATATCACACAAATAAAAATAAGAAACTAAATAAGATTTCTTAATTTTCTCACTTTAGATAAAACATTTTTTAATTTAAATGATACACGACACAAAATATATATAAACATGACATAAATTGATTCTCGAAGAAATTAAAAAAATTAAAAAAAAAAATTAAAAAAAAAAATTAAAAAAAAGAAAAGAAAAAAATATTTTTGGCACGATAATTTTTTTTTCTTTTAATAAAGCTAACTCTCACACAAACAGTTATTGCGATATATAGATTTTCCAAATTATTATATTTTATTATCATTATTTTATTATTTTACAATATCTTTTTTAAAATAAAATAGAAATAATAGTATATATACATACATATATAAACACTTTATTTAAGCAATAACAAAATAACACATAATCACCACTTCACCACCAAAAAATAAAAAAAATAACAAAAAAAAAAATACAATTTTTTTTTTCAAAATATTTATTTGTTATTTTTAATATCTTCAAAAAACATACAATAATAAACATACACACAACATACACAAATATAAATTAAATAAACAATGTCAATTTTAACAAGAGATGGTGTAGCACCATTTATTAAAAGTCTAATTCAAATGTTAGACACACCAGAAAATTCACATCTTATCAGATGGGGAAGAACTGGAGAATCAATTGTCATTACAAATTGTGCAGAATTTGAAACTAAACTTTTACCAAAATACTTTAAAACTGGAAAGTTTTGTAGTTTTATAAGGTAATTATAAATTATTATTTAACCCCATACAAAAAAACAACAATATATTAATATGTGCTTATCATCTATTTTTTTTAGACAACTAAATATTTATGGATTTCATAAAGTTGAAGATGAAAAGATACCAATTGTTGAAGATTCAAATCATGAATCATCAGAATCACAAACTGCAAGAACATTTGAATTTGCAAATGATAATTTTAAAAAGGCTTTTCCAGATTTATTGATAAACATTAAAAGAAGAAAGAGTGTAAGAAGATCATTAACATTGAACAATAATAATCCAAATAATTATAGAGCATTCCCTTCATCAAATTTAGAAGATGGTGATGGTGATGATGATCATTCAACAACATCAAGTAATAATAGTGGTAATGGTGGTGGTAATCATGGTGGTCCTTCAAGTTCATCTGTATCAACACCAATATTATCTTCAATTGGTGGAATTGGTGATCATAAAATTGAAATTAGTAATATTGGCGGTAACGGTGGTAATAACAATAGTAACAATTCTGCAGATCATGCTATTCTTCAACAATTACTTTACCAATTTACAAAGTTTCAAGTGGATTACAATGAATTGAAATACTCTCATCAAAGTTTACACGAATCACATTCACAACTTCAATTTGCGTTCCAATCATTACAACAATCACATCAAAATCTATTGGAAAGAGTTTTAAAACTTACAAAAGCAATTTTGGGTCATTCCATTTTGTACACACAATACTCTCAAAACACTAATTTACAGACAAAACAAAATAGTTTAGTTAGTGATCTTTCATCAACACCACCACCAGCAACACAATCTTCATCTGGTAGTGTTTCAACACCAACTTCTTCACCTTCTCAAATTACATTACCAACACAACAACAACAAACTACTCCACCATTACAAATTCAACAACAACAACAACAACAACCATCATTACAACAACAATTACAATCTTCACCACAAAATCAATTCCTTATACCTACTTCACCATTTTCACCTTCTTCTAGTAATGGTCAATTATTTAATCAAATTAACAAATCAAATGGATCAACAAGTAGTATTGGTTCAAATAATAGTGCACAAAGTAGTAATAATGGAAATAATAATCATAATAACAATAATGGTAATAATAATGGTAACAACAACAATAATAATGGTGGTAATAATAACAACAACAATACCAATGTAAATTTAAGTAGTTTAACAAGTCAATTAAATGGTTTGATAAATAATAACAGTAACAACAACACTAACAACAATAGTAATAATAGTAGTAATAATAATAGCAACAACAATAGTGTACAACCACAAAGCCAAGATCTTTTAAGTTTGGTTCAACAACTTTCAAATGGAAATTTATCAAATACTGATACTCAACATCTATTAAATTTAATTCAACAAAATCAACAACTTCAATCAAATCAATCAAATCAACAACAACAACAACAAGTTCAACAACAACAACAACAACAAGTTCAACAAAACATTAATTTCTCACCACAAAATCAATCTATTAGACCAACAAATATAGATTTTTCAGATCAGTTTTATCTCAATGCCAATGGTAATGGTAGTAATAATAATTTACAACAACAATTACAACAATTACAACAACAACAAAATATTCAACAACAACAACAAAATATCCAACAACAACAAGCATATTCAATTAAAGAGGAAATTACAGAAGAATCAAATAAAAGAATTGAAGATTTCTTATTGGAACAAGAATTGTTTGCTCAAAATAATTCAATTACAGGTTTAAATGTATCAGCCAAACCTTCTGGTTCTAGTGTTGGATTGGGTATTTCTCAAAATTTGTTGGGTCTCCAAAACAACTTGAATAATCCAGATTTCTTTTTAAATACTACAAATAATAATCTTCACTCTACAAACTCTGCTTCCATGAATTCCTTTGATGTTTATAATTTTAATTGATTCTATATCAGTTGTAAATAGAAATTTTTAAAAAACCCTTCCGAATTCCTTAACAATCATACAAATAAATAAAAAAAAAATAATTCATAAACATAAACAAACAATAATAATAATAATAATAACAACAAATAATTAGTATAATTCTTTTATATAAAAATAAAACTTTTTGTGTTTAAACAAATATTTGGATTGCATATATTTTATTTATTTTTGAGTATGTATACAATATCAATTTATTTTTTAATATTTTTAAAGTAATTATCAAAGATTCTTATGAAATATTTTGTATATCTATGTTTGAATGATTTTGTAATTCATTAATTGTACCAATACCACCAGTGAAACATTGATAGTACCTGGATCAAAAGAGTTTAATAAACTACACAGTTATTCAATACAACCTTTATCCTGAGCGAGATATTGAATTGTTGTAGAGTACTAGATTTAGTTGAATTTGGAATTGTGTATGCTGCTTCTTTTTGAGTTTCAATTTCTGTATTGGCCAACATATAAATCAATCTTGGAAATGTTTTCGTTAATAACTTGTTGAATTTTTTTTTACTATTACCAGATGTAATATTTAAAATACCCAAAATGCTTCTTTACGAGTTGACCTTTTGGTGATTGTAAAAGATTCAATAAATGAGACAATAATTTTAGATCTAATAACATTTGAGTTTGATGTTGATCACCACCAATTATAATATTACCAATTGTATGTAATGCAGGTGTATGAAGTGAATATGGTGAATGTTTTAAAAGTTCAACCAATCTATGGTGAACACCATTTGATTTTATAATCTCATTAATTGTTTCATTTACAATCTGATTAATTAATTTAATCGTATCGGAATTACAGTTTTAACAATTTCAAATGGAGGCGATGGGTTACCACGACATAAATTTGATAATCATTTCTAATTTACTTGATTCAGAATTTAGTAAAATATTTAATATTGGTTGTAATCATTTACCATTTTGAGCCTATACTAAATCTCTAAGTTCAGTTGATTTACGACCACTTCCCTCTATATTACCTAACGCTAAAATTGCTTGTGTTTTAATATGTTGATGTATTTAATATTGAAATAAATGCTTGAATTATTCCAACATTATCAACTACATTAGTTTGTTTTTTTGTACCTGTTGATACTATATTTGTTAATGCATCTGTGCTTCGAACTATTAAGTTATTGTATATGATACTTGAACTTGTGGAAAATCTTGCATATTTAATAAATGAATTAATTTTGGAACTAAACCAAAATCAATAGCTTGTCCAATTGGTGGTGATTTCACTGTAGTTAAAAATAACTTTTTTGTGTAGTTGATTTTAATATCTGAATTAATTTTTGTAACTAGTTGCTCGAACTATGAAATCAATATTTAGAACGTGTTATGTTTTATCGATAAAATAAAAAAGATTGTACACACTATTTTATTATTTATCTATGTCAGATACAGACAGTATCATTTGTTGCAATTTGTTCATCTTCTTTTTGCTTTTTATTAAAATAAAAATAAAAGTGAAAATAGCTATTTTTGATATTTTTAATTTGAATAGTGAATTTTTGCGAAAAATATCTAAAAATTAAATTTATTTGTTTAAATGCAAAATAAATAAATGAAAACTCACTTACCACACATCCAAGCACATTGAATTAAATAGATAAAAATAAAATAAAATTATATTTACCACACATGTTTTACTTATTTTCAAAATTTAATTTATCAATTTTTTCAAAAATTATGTAATAAATAAAAAATTCACACTCCTCGCACATTAGCACATATAAGTTAAAAATAAAAAAAAACACCAAAAAATCAAGTTTATACAAAAATAAATAATTCATCCACTAAAAAAATTAAATAAATATCCAAAAATAACTTTTAATAATTTTACAGTTTACAAGATAATATTTAATTAGGCTACAAAATGAAATTAATATATAAATTATTTACATTTGTAACATTATTTTCAATCTTTATTGGTCTAGGTGTAGTAGAAAGTAAATTACCATTAGATCAACATAATGAGGCAATTAAAATAATATTAGAAAATACTGGTGTGATAACAAATGATTCATGTAGTGGACCTATTCTATGTATGCCAATTGATCATATGAATCCAGAACTTGGTGCAAAAGTATATGGAATTTTTTTTGAACCAATAAAAGGGATTCCCAATTATTCAACATTCATTTCAAGTGATTTAACAGTATTTAAAGATTTAATTCACCTAGGTTTGTTAGATTATTCAATTACATCGGAGTTTTTTTACAATATACATAAATTCAATGGTTTAATTGAAATGTATGACAGCATTGTTTAGATATTATTAAATAATGATAAAAATATTAACACACATTTATATATATTACAAACAGAAATATAGGACACCAAAATTTACCAATTAATGATAATATTATTCTTCCGGCATCATTATATAGTATTGTATTTCAAAATTTCAATACCACTGTTCCAAATGGTTTTTTAACTTCAAGTCCTTTGACAATTTTAAGAATCAACAGGATTCATAATAATTTCAAATTTCCACTTTTGCAAAACAATGAAAAAAGTAATATTATACTATTACAAATTCCAATTAATACAAAAAACACAATATCAATGGATAATATTGCTCAACATTTTTTAGTTTTAAGAGAATTATCTTTAGTGGTGGAATCAAATTATAATTCAAATGAAGGTTTACTTGAATTCACTTCAGAATTTAAAGAATTAACAAATTTTGAACTAGATTTTAAAGATTCAAATGGAAGAATATTGGAAATACCATATTCAATAAATAATCAAAAATCTTTAAAATCAATTAGTATTTTAGGAGCAATACCAGTACATGCAAATAAACCAATCATTGATTTATCAAATCTTAGAGAAAATATTAGCTTGTATGTATACAATAGATATAATTAATAATATATCATTTAACATACAAGTTATTAACCTAAAAATTTATATAGATATATGAATGGAGATTTTTCAACAACACCATCTTGTAGACCATTGGTTTTACTTCCTAATGATTCCGAATTGTATGTGTTTTATTATGAAAAAATTAAAAAGATTGATTTTCACTAACAAAAATGTTAAAACAGATTTACAGAAAGAATAAATTATTCTCTTGGGTTAATAGATTTTTCAAACATAACAAGATTTACAATGACATATAATCTTTTTCCACAAAACTTGCCTAATGATCCTACAATGAATTATGCTTTGTTTAAATCTTTTGTTATCAAATCAAATAATAATGTATGTATTTAAAATAACATCGACATACAATTAAGAAATAATAAATATTAATCAAATATTTATTTCCTAAATCTTCAGATTAGTTGTGGTTGCCCAATACATTAACTTTAAATTGGATATACTTAATATTCCATGTGTTTGTGATTTTTTTCCAGTTTTTAGAGATGTTCGTGAAAAATTAAAACCAAACATACCATTGGGTTATGTTGATTCTGAAGAATTGAAAGAATCTGTAAACTCACATCCGAATGGAATTCCTTATTCAAGTTCATCAAAACTAATATTCAAATTCATTTATTCACTACTATTATTAATTACTTTAATTCTCTTTTAGATTTTTATAAATAAACCAATTTAATGATGCAATTTCAACTTTTGGATATATCTTAATATAATCAATAATGAGATAACCGGTGGATATGGAGAGGGTATGGGGGTTATTTACTGGGATATTATAGAAGTTATGAATTATATAAAAACATCCCTAAACGCATTCAAAGTGGTATGGAGCTTCCATCTTATAAGTAAAATATATTTATCCTTTTGTAAAGGAATTATATTTGGAAGGAGACATCAGTCACAAATCTGATTTAGTAATTATGTTTAATAAATTGTATGGTCTTCTAATTATGCTATTGAAGTTGGTCGTACAAATGGTGTTCAAATACTAAATAACACAATACGAAGCTAAGATATTTCTGGTGAAAGAAATTTAGTAGGTATTAACATATTTGAACCTCTTTCATATTATTATGTTTCTGGTAATAATGTTAGTATGGTTTATGATCTAAACAGAACCGAATATTTAAAATATAGAATAAAGCCATGGTGTGGTATCTATTTCTGAATTCAATAACAAATCAAAACCATTAACATGTAAAATATATGAAAATTGCTGGAGGTTTTTGTATTTATAACTCAATTCTAAGTTTGACATGTTTGACAATAGGGTTGATTTAGATGAAATAACTGATTTACAATTGGTATGTTTTATTATTATTATTTATTTTATTTTATTTAATCTTTATTTGCAACTTTTGAAAAATCAAAAGTTAATTGAATTTGTGGTTTTGCTTGAACTTTAACTTCTTGTTTAGTTGATGTTTCAATATTTTTTCTAATAGATTGTTCCAATTGTTGTTTTAAATCCAATGGTAATCTTGAAACTGCTTCTTTAAATTGTGGTTGAGTTGATGCAAAATTCAATAAAACTGAAAGTACACTTGAATGAAATTGCGTTTGATTTTTACAATTTGGTTGAAGGAATAATATTAAACTTGAAACTACAATTGATAATAAATTTGTTTCTGTAAGATTAAAATCAATAAAATGTGTTGCATTAGTACAAAACTATATACCACTACTTGTTGACTGTACATATATTGGGGTACTTACTATTTTCATCATTTGTAAATGATAATGAAAGTATTATAATTTTAATTAATTCATTATTTAATTCAACTTCTTCTGGTTTAAAATTAAATGTTGTTGATGTTTGAGTTGGTGGCGGAAATATTAAAAGATTAAAAAATTGTAAAAATAAATTCTTTATCATCAATGTTGAATATTGATATAATTGAGATGATTGTTGTTGTTGTGATCCTGAGTTTACAATATTTTTAATAACTTGAAGAATATAAACTTTATCTTTTAATGATGTTGTAGTTGATGATAATACAGATTTAAAGAAATCAATTGACTTTTCAAATAAATCAATTGATAAATTATTATTTGAGTTTGCTAAAATAATTGGAATTAATAATAAAAATCCTTGTTTAATTTCATTCCTGTAGGAATATAAAAACGTTTTAATTAGTATAATTAATTTATAATTAATTAAATAATAAAAAAGTTTTTATATACTTACAAATTATTATTTAAAATATCAATTAAATTTGAAAATAAAATAACCAAAGTTGAATTTAATTGAGTTGAAAATTTAGAATCTGGGAATTGATTTCTAGATTTAATTATTTGATTAAATAATTGAATTGAACTTGTAATTAATGATGTTTGATTTGTACAAGATAAACCTTTGATAATAGTACAAATAAATAATGGAGAATACTTTTCAAAATGTTGATCAACATTTGAATTAAATAATTTGATTATCATTGTATAAAATTGATATAATTTACTATAATATAAAACTTGTGATGAATTAAATGATTGATTTTCTGTACTTGTTGTTGATGAAGAACTTGAAGATTGATCAACAACATTATTAAATTCTAAAATATTTAAAGGTTTTAATAATATTTTAATCATTAAATCAATTATATTATCATCTACTGTTGTACTACCAATACTACTATTGCTACCATTTGAAGAAGCCAATGATTTTTGTTGTTTTGTTTGTAATTTTTCAATATCTGAACCAAAATTTAAAATTAAATTTGAAATTATATCAATTACCAATAATTGAATTTCATCATTTTCAAATGAATTTATACGGTAGAGGATTTGACAAAATTCTTTAAATTTATCAAATTTAATCATATCAAATGAAACAACTGCCATTGTTGAGCAGACTACATTACTTGCTGTTGCATTTTCACCACTATTATATTGGAACAGTATTAAAAGTGTTTCCAATGATGATGAAATTTGAGGTACATTGAAATTAACTGGAATTGAATGTTCTAAGTATCTTTCCATTGGAAGTAATGCTAATCCCCAAATTAAATAAAAATCATCATATGGTTTAGTTTCTGCAAGGAATAATTTTTCATCTGCTGTTAAATTTGGTGGCGATTTCTTTGAAATACTTGATGATGATGATAATGATGATGTGCCACTACTTTCTTCTCTACCAATTAACCAATATGGAGTATGTAATAAATTTGCCAATGCTTTAATAATTGATGGATATGCATCTTTAAAATATTCAATTGAATCTTGATATGTCAATGGTGAGAACAATATTGGTTTATACAATGGATAAATTTGAGGTGATTGTGAAATCAACATTGAATATTCCTTTAAAAATGTTAACCAATGAACACGAAGATAAATTAACAATGGATTAATTACCGATGATAAAATGGAATAAAGTGATTGATCTTTCAAACACAATAGATACAATTGAGCAAATGCTTTCAAAATTGAAACTTGAACCAATGTTGTTGTCTTTTCATTGTAAATTGGGAAATTCAATGTACGTAATTCTTTAACTTGAGTTGATAGAAGGGTAGTTGCCTTTTTAATTGCAACACTATCATAGTATACGGCAGAATCAATAAAACTAACAAATACAATGCAAGCATTTGATAATTGAGTTGGTAAAGCACCTGGAGTAAATGCTGGTCTTAGTGCAGACATAATTTGTGCTTGATACAATTCCAATAGTAAATGACCTTCATAATCTGGATCAATTGCTTTTGAAAATCCTTCCAATATATCTTTTAACAATAATATACCAACTGGTCTCATTGAATCAATTTGAGATGTTGCTGCCTTGTATGAAATTGAAATTAAATCATGTAATTGATAAACTAGATAATCTTTTCTATTTGGTAATTTTGATGCTAATTCCATATTGAAATGTTGTGGTTTATTTCTAACAACTGAAATTACTCTTCTAACGCATTCCAATGCTGATATCTTTGTAAACCAACGATGAACATATTCAATCTTTTTATCAGATGTTTCAACTACTACTTTTTGATCTAAATCTTCATCCTCATCACCTTGGTTAGTATCATTATTATTTGATTTGTTATTACCACTTTGTTGACCACTATTACCACTACCATCAATTAAATTATCATCACTTGATTGTTTTGATGATAATATAATACTCATACATAGTTTTAACCAAATTGAAGGATTTGAAGGAGCAATTGTATCAATTAGAGTGAATAATAGCAATTTTAATTCTTTTTGTAATTGATAATCACGTTCTGTATCGATCATCATGAAAATTGTTTCACATAACGGTACATTCATTTCAAAGTTTGCACGTTTTTGAATTAATTGACGTAAACAAGTGACAGAGGCAACACGAAGTAATAGATATTGAGATTTAAGTTGAGTGATAAGTGTTGGAATCAATGTTGCTGTATTTATGGTATTTGGTGCAAACATGATCAATTTTTGATTGAAATAAATGGATTCCACTCGAATTAATGGATCTTCAGATTTTTCAATGATTGAACAAGTACTTGTACATTTGCTCATGATATCTTTACTTGTTTCCAATTCTGGACCCAATGCAACTACAATTGAATTTACAATTCTACCCAATAGATAATATGGTGGTGATTCAATTACTAAAAGTGATTGAATTAACATTAATGTTGGTGCTGCAAATGAAGTGAAATCAAAACCACTAGTTTGAATGGTAATAAACAATGAATGTAATGCATAATGTGATACATCTGGTGATTGTTGATCTTGTGCCAAAACATGTAAATTTGCAATTGTAGTTGGTAAATATTTTTGTGACATCATACCACCAACTGAACGTTGAATACAACCAAATACAAATGCTGAGCCTGCTCTAATATGTGATGATACATCTTTAACTGGTTTACGAATGATTTCAGTCAACGATGATATGATTGCACTTGTTACATTATCACCTTCAATACGACACAATAAACCAAGACATTCCGATGAAATACGACGAAGCAATGGATTTGAATCACCAAAATAACGTTGTACAAAACGTTGTATAGTAGTCGTTATACCACTTTTACCAAAACGTTGATTATTTAATGACATACTTTTCAAAATGAATAGTATTGCAGTCAATGAATTAACAATCATCACTAGCTTTTGTGACCATGTTGCACTGGTATCTTTAATACAATTTGAAAGATGATCAATCAATTGAGTTCTATGTCTATCTGGTTGTGCAACAAACAAGTATGAAAACAATTCAATTGCTGAATTTACCACACGAATATCCAAAAATTGAGTTTGTTTATGTGAAAAACAATCATTGATTTCACTTGATGATGCAATGGATGAATCTTGTGAAGTGAATGGAATTTGATAATTTAATTCAAATTGATAGTATGATGATTTTAAATCTGGAAGTAATACATCTTCATCATCACGATGAAGTAATGATGAAAACATTGTATTTTGAACACCATCCAATATCAACGAAGTTACAATTGTCATTAATGTTGTATGATGATTTGCAAATGAACTTGCAGGTAACGCTAGGAATGTCTTTATTAAATAATATTCCAATAGTTGTGTTAATTCATTGGTTGAACTTGCAAATGATGTACTAATTGCTGGTAATTCTGAAACTGTTTTCAATGTATTTCCTAAAAAATTTACAATGGTTGCAACCACTTTTGAATTTAACAACTTTGAATTATACACAATTAAACTATGTAATGGAATCAATGCATCAGCACGAGTACGTGCAAATATTACAATATCACGTTCTGCAGTTGGATGGACTGTACTAATATTAAAACAACTTTTCCAGAATCCAAATAAACTAACCAATATTGAATCAACAAATATTGGTCCCATAAATTTAATGAGTGAATTCATAATTGTCCAACCTGCTTCCAATCTTGCCAATGTAATTGATGGATTAAGGAAATCTGGATTTGACAATAGCAATGATGAAATCTTTGTAATTTGATTTAACAATGTTGCAGGTACACCCAATTCAGTTGATTTAACAGTTGAAATTAATGCCGCACAACCTTGTGAATTACCTTTAAGTGAATTCATAATTCTTTTTAATGAATCTGGTTGAATTGATAATTTATCAATTTCACCAATCAATCCATTTAAATTTGATAGAGTAAACGTTAAAAACTGTGAAATATTCTTTGGTAAATGAGTTGCCAATGATCTAATACAAATTGCACTCCATAATCTTGTACTTTGGTTCTTATCACTAAACAATGAAATTAATCCATTTGAATAATCTTCAGCAACATTTACTAATCCACCTTCACCCAATTCATTAATTAATAAACAACTTTCTTTTAATGATACATATAATATCAATTCATTTAATTCGTTTGTATTGGTAGCTGTGTTTGTAGTGGTAGTTGTTGATGTAGTATTGGTTGAAGGAGGATTATTACCAACATTTGAAGTTACCAATGATAATAAATAACGTAACATACGTTGTTGACCATTTTCACTTAACTTTTCACCTAGACCAGTTCTAATTATATATGATACACATGATTTAAATTGAATTTGTTCTGTTATCATTATTGGTGTTGGTGCAACTGTTGCATTTGAAGAGGATGATGGCAAATTACCAATAAATTTATTGTATGGTGTTGAAAATATTTTGAATATAGTTGATATAATTACATCTATTAACGGCTCAATATCTGATAATTTTAAATCCTTTAAAAACATACTATATGCCATTGTTATATTTGTACGTACTTCTCTTTTTGTAACCAATGATGTAACCAATATATTATTTAAATAATTTAAACAATTTTCAATTGACCATTTTTTATTAGCTGAATTACCACCACTACCTATTACTGGTGATAATGGTGAATTGTTAACTGTATTTGATGATGTTGATAGTTGATCACCTTTACCACTATTTGTTAAATTTGAACCACTACCACCCGTTGCTATTTGTTGTGGTTGACCGCTACTACCTCCTGTTTGTTGTGGGTTTGATAAAGTTTCTTTTGAAAATAATGAAGATAATACAATTGCCAATGTTTCTGATAATTTATTTCTAAGTTTGTATGAATCTTCATCCAATATCTTTTGAATGAATGATAATATTTTATCATCAAATCCAATTAGTTTACTCTCTGTTTGATTATAGTATTTTACAATTGGTACAATTGAATTTAAACATTCAATTTTAAATTCTTGTGTTGCCATTACCAATGCATTGTTAATTGATGATTGACTTGTTGATGATGCTGCCGCTGATGCATTACCACTATTATTAACTGGAATTGGATAAATTGATTTAATCAATTTAAATGTATCTACATGAATTGCACCTCTTGTATATCCAACACTCTCCAAACACATTGCAATACATCTCATACATGATGCTTTAAATAATACTGTTTCTCCTGATGATTTAACCATTTTTGATAATAATGTCAATATCTCTTGAATATATACAATTGCTAATGTTTTACTATTTTTAAATATAATTGATAATACATCCATTATTGATCTGAAGAGTATAGAAAACTACATATTAGTATATGGTGTGCGTATATAATTATATAATATGTATTTTTTATATCATACATTTTTAAATTTGAAGCAATCTTTGATTGTAATTGAGTTATAAAGTTTTTAACTATGGATGTTGATGATTTGCTACCATTTGGTGAACGATCAAATAGTTTAGATATTAAATTACCAATTATTAAAGAGAATGAAGGACCACCAGTACCTTGACCAAGACAACTTGTTAACAAATTTAACCATTTCAATGTAATAGAATCAACTTCTTGTTTATTTAAAACTTCAAATAATGGTGCTATATTACAAACTATATCAAATTTATTTACTATATTATTTAATTTAATTCCATCATTTACTGCTTTTTGTAATAATGCAAAATAATTTTCAATTGAATCAAATTCTTTTTTATGTTCTATATTATTGCTATTATTACTATTACTATTAACTATCGTACTTGATGATGAATTTAAATTCATTGTGTGTACGCGTACTATAGAAATAAATAAAAAAATAATGAAAAAAAAAAAATAATGAAGTGAAAAAAAAAAAAAAAAAAAAAAAAAAAAAATTTTTTTTTTAAATTTTTTATAAAAAGAAAAAAACAAAAAAAAACAAATAAAAAAAAAATAA
>JABXES010008633.1:0-14078 GCA_013375695.1 Dictyostelium brefeldianum | reverse complement strand
TGTTTTGGTTTTTTGTTTTTTTGTTGGGTGTGGTTTATTTTTTTTTTTTTTTTTTTTTTTTTATTTTCTTCAAATATTTTCATTTATTTAGAAAAGCAATTGTTTAAAATTAATGATTGCAATAATAAAATATCCATAAACAATATTGTTGTTTATGTTGTGTGTGTTATTAATTTTTTTTTTTTGTATAAGCCAGCTAAAATCCAAAATTTATCATAAAGCCCATACACTCATACCATCATAAACATTATTATTATTAACAATAGTGATAATAACTTAAAATGGGCTGTACAGTTAGTTTTTTAGAATCTCCAAAACAGTATATCACAAAATCTTTTTTTTTTTTGTGTTATTTTTCAACGTTGGTTGGGATATTTTTTTCCGATTTTTGGAGAATATTTGACCCCAGTTCACCATAGTATTTATTAGATTGAAATTTACTTTAAATTTATGAAATATATTACTGGTACACAAGTTATAATTTTCATACACAATTACATAGTAGTGCTATTAATAAAAAACAAAGATATATTACTTTTTCATTGTTTTATGTTTTGTTTGGCATGCTAATGGACAAATTTTAATTTTTCAAATTTTTTTTTTTTTTTTAAATTTTTTTTTTTTTTTGAAATTTTTCATTTATTCAATGCTGTTTGTTCATATATTAAAAAAAATATATTAAAAATTATACATACAAAAATGACATTGACAAAAGATGAAATAGATAAAATGAATGTAAAAGAATTACAAAAAGAGTTGGGTACATTTGGATTAGATACAAAAGGAAAGAAAGCAGAATTACAATCAAGATTATTAGAACATATTAGTAAAACAGAATCATCAACATCATCAACACCAACTACAACAGCAACAACAATAGTATCACCAGTAAAACAACAATCACCGGTTTTACAAGGAAATACTAATACTAATGGTAATGGTAGTGCAATGGAAACATCATCATCATCAACAATAGATGTTTCAACAATGACAACTGAAGAAAGAAGATTACATAGATTGAATAAATTTAATACAAATACACCAACAACTACAACAACCACTACATCAACATTATCAAATACACCAACTAAACAATCTGCTGCATCAATTGAAGCAGAGGAAAGAAGAAAAAGATCATTAAAATTTGGAACTACTAAAACTACATCAAACGATATTTCAATTACATCACCACCACCATTACCACAACCAAAAGTTAGAGTACAAAAAACCAAAATTCATATTAATAAAGATGATCTTGGTACAAGTGCAGATGTAATAGATAGAAAAAAGAAATTTGGTATTACTTCACCATCAAAAACATCACCAAAAACAACAACCCCAACAACTACATCAAATACTACATCAACTACATCACATACATCTCCAATTTCAAATGGTAATGCATTAATATCAGTTGAAGAAAGAAAAAAAAAGTTTGCAAAATAAATATATAACCTCCCTTTTTCCCACAAAAAATTAATAAAAACAAATAAATTTATAATGTACAAAAAATACCATACCCAACAACAATAATGTATTTGTTATCGTTGCTATGTCTATTTATTATTATTATTATCTTCTTTTTTTTACTTTCTAAAAGTTGCCGCTTTTTCAACATATTTCATTTTATCATTTGGATGTAATTCTTTCCATTGTTTACCTAGTAATGTTGAGATGACAGCATTTGATACATCTGGATTATTTGCACGTATTTCTTTTCTATGATCAATTGAATAAAGTATAAATGGATTTGGTGGTTTCTTTTCTTTAATATCTGTTGAGTTTGCAGGTGCTTTTGGTTTCTTTTTAGTTTGTTGTTGCTGTGTTTGATGATCATTGTTTTCATTATCTTGATTATCATTATCTTCATTTTCATTTTCATTATCATCATTTTCAGAATCTTGATTATCTTCTAAAAAGTCACTATCTTCTATATCATTTTCATCGAAATCATAATCTTCTAAATTTTCATCATCACTGTCTAATGCCATATCACTATCTGTTTCATCTTCAAATGCATCTGTTAAATTTGTTGGTAATTGAAATGTATTTATTTGTGGTAATATATGATTGTTGTTATTATTCATTATTGTTTGATAGTTCCACACAACTATAAATATTGTGTAATTTTACATAAATGAATACATTATAAAAATTTCAAAAATTAAAAAAAAAAATTCAAAAAATCAAAAAAAATTAAATTAAATTGATATTTTATTTAAATAAGTTTATTTAAACAATTAATCAATTAATTATTATAAGTATAACAAAATTATTTATATAATATAATTTAGGGTATTTTATATTTTTTTTATTATTATAATAAAAACGGTCGATAAATAAAAAGATCATATAATTTTTCAAATAATAAAAATCGTCCTTAATTTACAAGACAAACGAACCTCAATCATATCATATTTTAAACTTTTATTTATTGGGTAATATCTGTTTATATGATTTTTAAATTTTAAAAAGGCTTTTAAATTTAAACTTTGAAAAAAAGAATCTTTTTGGATATTTACATTTGGGGTGCACAAAAAAATATGTTGATAAAATAATTTTATTAAAATTGATTAAAAAAAAGAACAAACGAACGACATGTAAATACAACCGCAATAGTAATAAGCTTATTAATTTGAAAAAACAGTGATTACTTAAATAACAGTCCACCTATTATTTATTTGTTTATTTTATATATTTATGACGATTACAATACAAATGACTTTTTAAATTTCTTTTTTATCAATTGGACATATTCTATTAACTTTTAACCATGTATCTATACACTATGGAAAAAAATGAATTAATTAGTATATTATTATTATTATTATTATTATTATTATTATTATTATTATTATTATTAATATTTAATAAAACATATTATACATACAGCAACATGAAAGAAATGTTTACAAGGTAAAGTTTTAACAGCTTCACCAGCTTCCATTTCACATAAACAAATACAACAAGTTTCATTTGTTGATGGTTGATTATTATCATCATCAGATGGTTTTGTTGTTGAATTGGTAGTCGTGGTAGTTGTGGTTGTTGTTGGTTTTTGTAATGTATGTACAGGTAAATTTGTAATTTCATTTGATTTTGCACCCTTGTTATTATTATTTTCATCGAGTAGTAATAACATTTCATAATCATTGCTTGTAAATTCACGAGTCATTAAATTTAAATGATGTTGATTACCAGCGTGTTGTTGAATTTGTCGTTGTTGTTGTAGTAATTGTTGTTGATATGGATGCATACGATGACCTTGATGATGACGAATTGCTCTACCTCTTCCACCTCCGCCTTCATTACCAAATTCAAAATAATAATTATTACCATTTGCTAATTGTTGTTGTATTTGTTGTATTTGTTGTATTTGTTGTTGATGTTGATTATGTAGATGTGGTAGTTGATGTTGTCTTGTATTTACATTGTGTTGTCTTTGTGCGTCTAATTGACGTTGTTGAGTTAATAATAGTTGGTGATGTTGATGGTGTTGTCTTTGTTCAGCAAATGCTGCTTGTTGTTCTTCTTCTTGTATTCTTTGTGCAAATTGTCTATCAATTTCTTCTTGTTTCTTTCTCTCTCTGTCTTCAATACTTGATTCACTCTTTGATCTTGAAGTTATTGGACTATCACCACCATTTTCATGTAAACTAATCGCAAAGTCAAAATCTTTTTCTTCTTGTGTTCTTGTATCAAATTCACTTGTATGTCTTGTTAATCTTGGTGGTAATGTTGTAGTTGTAGTTGTTGTATTTTTCTCTCTTTTTGTATTTGTTGGTCTTGTTGAAGTTGTAGTTGTTGTGGTTGTAGTAGTTGGTGGTTTTGATGTTACTCTTGTTGTTGTCTTATTTGAATTATTATTATTATTATTGTTATTACTTGATAATGCAGATGCCTTTGAAAATTTACTATTGAATAATAACCTATTATTGTTACTATCATTGTTATTATTATTATTATTATTATTGGTATTAATAGTGTTTAAATTTCTTCTTGGATTAATATTTTGAAATAAATCTATAGCTCTAGTTGCTGGAGTTGCTGTTGATAGTGGTTTTGGTCTAAATGTTTTATAATTGCGATGTGGACTATTGCTATCGTCGTCTTCGTCGCTATCACTTGGCATTGGTTGAGTATTATCATCACCATCGTCATCACTATCTAAAATTACAATTGAATTGCTTCTATTATTGTTGTTATTATTATTGTTATTATTATTTCTATTGTTATTATTGTTATTTGATAATGTTGAAGTTGTAGTAGTGATAGTTGTTGCTCGTGGTTGTGGTATTGGTCTATTAACTAGACTATTCAATTCAATTTCATCTGAAAGCCTTAAAAACTTTTCCATATCATAATTGTGTTCGTTATCTTTACTATTAATACCATTACTCGTTACTTTTCGTGTTTCTTTCTTATTGTTGTTGTTATTATTGTTATTAAAATTATAAGGTGGTACAAATTTATTTTTCTTTTGTTTTGGAGGTAAAATGATAACACTATCGTCATCGTTATCTTCTTCACCATCACTATTATTGGTATAATCTATAACATTTAAACTATCTAAATTACTATATTCTTCATCTTCTTCTCCGCCATTGAAATCTTGTATATCTTCATTATCGCTTTCATCTCTTTTCTTTTTACTCTTTTTACTACTGTCAAATGGATTATGGTATTTGTTCCTATTCATGACATTTATCTTTTATATTATTATTATTATTTATTTATTTTTATATTATCTTTTATTACTGTACACAATTCTTTTTTATTTTTTATAAATTTAAAAAAGAAAAAAAGAAAAAAAAAGAAAAAAAAAATTAAATTTAATTTTTCAAAATTCGTTGATTTTCATATTTTTCTTGAGCTACCAAACTATTATTCCGAAATTTCAAGAAATAAATAATAACTTTATTGTTGGAAACAAACAATATCATGGATTAGTTTTTATTGAGATTAATAATTTGTTTTATTTATTATTTGTTTATATCAAGATGAACCAAACATTGATGTTTTAGCAACAACACCAGTTAATCTACCACGATTTGTAACATATAAAACATTTCCACCCAACATCATAAACATAAAAACAATCTTTCTAACTGGCATTGTTTCAACAATTTGGAATGGTGATAAATCAATTGAAACCCAAGGATTTTGTAATTCCATTTGAACTAAATCAATTGTTGTTTCTTCAATTAATGGTGATCCAATTGGTTCACTTGAGCTACCAACATGATTATTATTGTTTATATTATCATCGTTATTATTATTGTTATTATTGTTATTGTTATTATCAATATTATTAATATTATTATTACTATTTCTAAAATTTTGTTGTATATTATTATTTACTGTTATTGGATTATTTGGAATTAAATTATTACCTTCATGATCACTATCATTATCTGAATGTATATTATTCATTTCTATTGATTGTAATGAATTATCATTTATAGATATAACTGAATTGTGGTGACCATTATTATTACTGTTGTTATTTTCATAACTATTATCACCGCCACCACCGTATTCAGGATCAGATAATGATAGAGGTGATTTTGAATATGAATGTAATCTTTCATGATATGCTATAACTTCTTCCAATGTTGTACATGAAATTGTACCAATTAATTGTAAATTATCTTCAGATTCTACCACTGGTATTGCAGGTTCATTCACTCGTTTTAATACATTTGAAATTTGAGATAACGTTGTTTTTTGACAAACATAATATAAGTCACGTTTCATTACATCCCGTGCAATTAAACTATCGGATTTTGCTTTGTAAAATGGAAGGTATGGTAAATTCTTATTCTTTAGGAAACAATCGTAAATACTATGATTCAATAAATTACCAATACCACAAGATAATACTACACCAAGTAGTACAGGTACCATGTAAGTTAGATCATTTGTCAATTCCAATATAATAACGGCTGATGAAACTGTACGAGTCGCACCACCACACAATGCTGCTGCACCAACTACTGCATAACCAGTTGGATAAATATCAATCATATCAGGGAACATTAGTTTCATGATTTCACCAACAAATCTACCAACTGCTGCACCAATAGCAAATAATGGAATGTAAATACCATATGGAATTGGAAGTGTAATTGAAACTGCAGTCAACACTAATTTCACAACTATATATAGAAAACATGCCAATATAATACCATGATCAAATGGCATTGATTCCGTCCAAACTTTTAATTCTTCACTATTATCTTTTAAATCTGCTGTAAACAATGTATGTACTGCACTTGCATGATCTAATCTTAAAAACTTTAATGGAAATGATAATATTGCTGTAGCTGCTGCAACAATGATAACTTCACCAAATGGTGTAATCTTTTTAAACAATTCAGCATTATACTTTTTCCAATTGTAAATCTTTGTGTACAGCCATATAAACAATGATCCCAATAGTCCACAAACCACACCAACAAATATAAATGCTACCAATTGAACACTTGCTAAATTTACCATTTTAAAATCTGTTCTATAAGATTCCAATAAATCACTTGAAGGAGTTGACAACAATATCTTTATACCTACTGCACCAACAGTTGCAGTAAAGAAAGCTCTCCAATAATTTGATATTAAATAATATGTACCAGTTACTTCAATTGAAAATAATACACCACCAATTGGTGATGCAAATGTTGCAGCAACACCCAATGCACAACAAGACGCTAATAATTGAGCACGTTGGGTATCATTTGTAGCAATTGATTTAAATGGTTTAATCGAAAGTAATGCATTTGCCAATGTAGCTGATATATGAATATAAGGACCTTCTTTACCAATTGATAAACCACTACCATACGAAAATATTAATCCCAACGTTTTCCAAAACATTACCATTGGTGCTACAATGAATGGATTCCAAAAACCACTAAATATACTCTTTAAATCTGGTATACCTGAACCTACTGCACTTGGACATACTTTTTTAACTATAAAACATGATCCTGTTGCCATTGTTACTGTCCATATTATAAAACTAAGATACTGCATGAAATAGTTATCAGTGAGTTCAACAAACTTTTCTCTTGCTGAAAATACACCATAATTGAATATCAAATCAATTGCAACCAAATAAATGGATCCAAATAAACCAACTGCCATTAAAAAAAACCATATATAAAAATTATTTAATCTTGCAAATTTCGCCCAACTAATTGCTTGTCTTGATATACCTCCTTGTTTACTTTTAAATCCAATAGTATCTGCTTTTGGCATAACTAAATTAAATAAATCTGAATCTGATGCATTTGATTTAATTCTTGTTTTTTTATATCCATGTTTACTTGATATCCTATTTTATTCATAGTATATTAAATAGTAATAATAATAATGATAAGTAAATGTACATTATTTATATATTTTATATTATCACTACTATTTAAATTAACACGTTGCACACATACATTTTTGAATATTTATTTGATGTCATTTTTTATTTTACTTTTATATAATAAAAAAAAGGAATAAATAAACCCTATAAACTATATTTTTTTGATTAACTAATCAATACAATCGACACACATAAAATTAATTAATAAATAATCTAAACACATATAAAAAAAATTATATTAAATAAATTGTAAAAAATTTGCAAAAAATGAAAAAAATGAATTTTTTTTTTTTTTTTAATTGAAAACGATTAATCGTTTGTTTTGAAGTTTCAGATTTTTTAAAAATCGACAAAATAAAGAATTGTATATACAATATATTTATTATTTTCAACAAATATAAATGTTATATTTTTTGCTAAATTAAAAGAAAAAAAAAAAAAGAATTTTAACCTTTTTACCGCCTTTTTTTAAATTTGAATTTTTTTTGATATTAAATTTTTTTTTTTTCAAAATCCATTGTCATTTTTTTAAAACTAAACAAATAAAAACAAAATTATATATATAATATATAGTTATTATATAATTATTAAATGTCAGGATATGATGAAGGTAGTGTAACAGTTAGTGGTGGTGGTGGTATTGGTGGTAATAAAAAGAATGGAATTTCAATTGCAGATAATGGAGTTAAAGAATTATTTAAAAAGTTTATTAAAGAATGGAAGAATCAAGAAAACATATTTATATATAAAGAACAATTAAGACAGCATTATAATTTAGGGTGGCATTATATAGAGATTAATATAGATCATTTAACAGATTTTGATCAAGAGTTATCTGGTCGTTTGGTATCATCACCAAATGAATTGATACCATCATTTGAAGATTCAATAAAAGATATCATTAGAGAAATGAATTTCAATAAAGATGTTGTACGAGAAGATATCCAAATTTTATTTAAAAATTCAGCAAATCCAGAACCAATTAGATTTTTAAGAGCTGGTTTAATTAGTAAATTGGTTAAAGTACAAGGTATTGTAATTAGTGCGAGTAGAACGCAACCAAAACCTGCAACTATGGCTGTTAAATGTAAAAATTGTGAACATGCTCAAATTTTAACTATTAGACCAGGTATTGTTTCATCGGTATTACCACAACAATGTGAAAGAGGGTCAAATTCAGCTGGTAAACCATGTCCAAATAATCCATACGTTGTATTGAGTGATCAATCAACATTTGTAAATCAGCAGATATTGAAACTTCAAGAATCACCAGAGACAATTCCAACTGGTGAAATGCCACGTCATATATTGTTATCGTTGGATAGAAGTTTAGCAGATAAAATTACACCAGGTACTCGTATTAAAGTGTTGGGTGTACTTGGTATATTTGAAGGTGGTGGTGGTGGAGGTCGTCGTAAAGAAATGGCTGGTACAATTAGAACAAATTACCTTAGAGTACTTGGTATCACTTCGGATAATGCTGGTCGTGATTCAATGTATTTCACTCCATCGGAAGAACAGTCGTTTCGTGTATTTTCAAGACGTACAGATTTACGTGATATAATTGCAAAATCAATTGCACCTTCCATTTACGGTCACGAGGATATAAAGAGAGCAATAAGTTGTCAATTGTTTGGTGGTGCACCAAAGAGATTACCCGATAAGATGAGACTTAGAGGTGACATTAATCTATTGTTACTTGGTGATCCTGGTACTGCAAAATCTCAACTGTTGAAATTTGTTGAAAAAGTTGCACCAATTTCAGTTTACACAAGTGGTAAAGGTTCATCAGCAGCAGGTTTAACTGCAAGTGTAATTCGTGAACCTGCAACAGGTGAATATTATCTTGAAGGTGGTGCAATGGTAGTTGCAGATGGTGGTGTAGTGTGTATTGATGAATTTGATAAAATGAATGTAGATGATCGTGTTGCAATCCACGAAGCTATGGAACAACAAACCATTTCAATTGCAAAAGCAGGTATTACCACAATTTTAAATTCAAGAACTTCTGTATTGGCAGCAGCAAATCCAGTTTATGGTCGTTACAACGATATGGCAGATGATAACATTGATTTTCACTCTACAATTTTATCTCGTTTTGATTTGATTTTCATTGTTAAAGATCCTAAAAATGAAAAACGTGATTTCGTCATTTCAACACACGTTGTCAACATTCATCAAAAAGCAAGTCGTACTTCAAATGAAAATAATAATGATACATATGATCTTTCAAATACTGTAGTTGATGATAGTCACATCACTGAAAATGAAGTATCCATTCAATATTTAAAAAAGTATATCGCCTATTGTCGTTCAAGAATTTCACCACGTTTATCTGAAGATGCCGTAACAACATTGAAAAATCATTATGTATCTGTACGTGCAAAATCAAAAGAACAAGAAATTGGTAATTCCTATGGTAAAGATGGTAACAGTAAACCAAAAAAGAAAAAAAATGCAATTCCAATTACAGTTCGTCAATTAGAAGCAATTATACGTATTTCAGAATCATTGGCTAAAATGTCACTCTCTTCAATTGCTACAAATGAACATGCAAAGGAGGCAATTCGTTTATTTGATATTTCAACATTTGATGCAATCACCACAAACAACACTGTAAATGAAACATTAACACCTGAACGTTTAGAAATGATTCAAACCGCCGAAAAATTCATTAAAAATAGAGTCCCAATTGGTACAAGTATTAGAGTTAAAACAATTAAATTTGAGTTATCTCGTTCAGCGGAAATGGATAATTTTGCAATTTTAAAAGCATTAGATGTATTAGTTGGTAGAGATGAATTTGAATATAGAAATCAAAAGAAATCATTATATAGAAAACAATAAATAATAATAATAATAATACACCTTGTACAAAAAAATAAAATCAAATAATTAATCTTAAGGAGTTTTTTCTTTATTTTTTCTTTTTATTATTTAAAAAAATAAATTCGTTGATTTTATTTATCAATATGTTGGAAAACACAGAAAAAAAGGTCAGAAATGATCAATTTTAAATGTAATCGGTGAACTTTAATTCTCTAACCGAAAAATATTTTTCAAAAATATCTTTTTTTTTTACAATAAAATGTTTCAATTTTAACTGAGGGTTTTAAATAATATCAACCACATTCTCACACATACATATACACATATACAAAGAGATGAATAAATATATACATATTATTTTAATATTAGTAACTTTATTTTTTAAATCGTCAGGTTTGTAGTTTGTATATTTAAAAAAAAGTTGTTCGTAATATTTTTACTAATGGTCCAATTTATACAATTATTAAAAATAGAGAGTATAAAAGTAATAAATTCAACATTAACATATAAAGAAGCAAATGTATTGGGTGTAAATTTTAATTATGGATTGATAGAAGTTGAATTTGATTCAGATATATTTAAATATGATTCATTAGCATGTCCAAATTATCAATGTTCAATTGATACTATAATGGATTGTACATGTGATTATACTGATATCAATGAATGTCCAAAAGTAACTGGTAGAAATCCATTATGTCATACTTGCCCAGCTCAATATACAAATCCTACAAATGGAGATATATTTCCTTATTGTCCAAATTCAAATTTAGATGGGAATGGTGATGGTTACCCAATGAAATGGATGAAAATTGAAAAAGATAAAGAATATATATTGTCAAGTTATAATAAACCAATTTATTTACGTTACAAAGCTGATCCTACAATTTGTGAAGGTGTAATGATTCAAAGTTATCCAATTAAGGGGTTTCATAGATTAACTGTTGGTTCTGAAATTGGTGTTAAATTACAAAGAGATATGGTTGTAAACAGACCACAAATATATGAATTAATTAATTTATGTCCAACTGATAATTTAATTACCGGTTACAAAGATTCATGGACAAACGATACATACTTCATTACTATTGCACCATTTAAAGTACAATTTGGTATGCATGGTAATTTCTCATTATCATTTAGATTGACTTCAAAAGAAATACCATCACAATTAGTCCAACCATGTACATCAACAACAACATCAACTCATAAATGTATAAATGATGGTGAAAATATAATTGATTATTCAGATCATCCAAAAACAACATATTATTCATTTCAAGTTGTTAAATCTGCAATTTATACAATTAGAGCCCCAACTTTAAGTCAATTCTTATACATTTCAGCAAGTTTACATAATGAATTTCCAACTATTAATGGTATTGATGATTATTCTTCTCAATGGGATTCATATGATGAATTTGAAAATGTATTGACAATATATATCAATGCACCAAATACATTATATATTGGTATTCAAAATGGGTATTCTGCATACTATTCATTTTCAATTACGTCAAATGCATATTATTTACCAGTTAATATATCAAGTTTACCACCAAAAGCAGGTGCATATGCATTGGTTAAATCAACTCAACTAATAACACCTAGTAATATTTTAATAAGATGTGAAGCATTTGATAAATGTACAAGGTTTTCAGTTCAGTATCCATACACTGATAATAATCCATTTAATCCAGTGCCACCAATATTTTATACATTTCCTTCAATTTATATTCCTGAAGTTACAAATTTAGAAATTACAGACGAATTTCTTGAAAATCCAGTTAAAAGAAAAACAATGCAATTATCAGTATTACTTCAAACTAAATTAGGTTCAAATCCATCTTCTTTTTATTTATCAAAAGCAGTTTTAGAATTATCAACCGTTCAATTTAAATCTACATTTTTTGATGAAAATGGTCATGCAATTTCAGATTCAGTTATTCCAAAATTAGTTGAAAAAGAATGTAATTATAATGAATTTATCAAAGTATTCAATGCAATTAACTCAGCAGAACAATTACTCTACAATGTCAGTAACCTTAATGAAATGAATGATTATGAATATATGTTAGATTCATTAACAATTCGTGATAGTTGGGTAGAATGTCAACATAAAGTTGATCATTTATTAGAAACAACATCAACAGTAACAAATGTAACAACAATTGGATGTTATGATGATATTGGTTCAGATGCATTCAATAATAATCCATGTTGTATACCCCATTTACAATATTTCCAATGTTGTGTATCAGTTGATCTTTTAGTAAACAAAACCATTTATACTCAAGTTTCAACTGATAATGTAAATGCTCAATGTAGTTCACCAACATGTACAGAATCAGTATTAAATCAATACTTATCATCAGTGGATTCTTTAGATACTTGTAATTTAGAAACATCAAAATTCAATGATATGAAACTATCAGTTGTTCAAATAGCACGTAAATGTCAAGAATTCATGAAACCAACACCATATTGTCAAGTTAATAGTGATTGTATTGAATTCTCTGGTAATGATGCAGTTTGTGACTTCCATTTAAAACAATGTATACCAAATTATTATTTTCAAGATTTAAAGTATTTACAATGTTTATTTAAACAATTGGATCAAGTTGTATCATTTAAATTATTCAATAGACCATTCATTTACAATGAAACTGTTATCAATGAAATTTATAATCGTTATCTTAAAGAAGATTGTTTAACAGAAAGTTCTTCTTTTATATCACAAAGATTGGAATACATTTATGAATCATTGGACGCAGAATTCTTTGGTACTCAGTATTTTTATAAACCAGATATAGGTTTAGACGATTCACAATTATTGGTTCATGATATACATTATGATTCATTATTCAGAGATTTTAAAAGTTATCCAACTTGGAGTAATTTTGATTATTGTTCAGCATATAGTATTTGTCCATGGGTATATCAGGGTAATTATGGATATGGTTTTGCAAATTCAACAGTTTATAATCCACAAACTAAAATTAGTATGGATTATTGTAATTTAATTACTGGTTTCTGTGGATTGTGTAGTAGTAATTCAACATTTTGTGAATCATTTGATTTTGGTACTCAAGAAACATGTGAATCAACTGATTATTGTACAACTGGTTTCAATTATATATCATTATTTAATGTTACAAAAGAAGATTGTGAAAAACCTGAAAATGGTATTTGTACTCATAATTGTGGTTATAAATGTACTGGTAATCCAAATATTTGTGCAATTGCATCAATTCAAAATGAAACTGATTGTATTGCAATGGGTAGTGATTACTATTGGAATTCAACATTTAAAGCTTGTTTTAATTTAAATGCAGATTCAACAAATTGTCCAGGTACATGGGTAGATTGTAATTCAAAACCATTTGATGAATGTGCAGGCCCTTCAATTAAATCAATTAATTATTGTTATTTACAAGAAATACCATGTGTAAATAAAACACAATGTGAAGAGCATGCAGGTGAATGTTCAGATTCATATTATTTCAAACCTGAAAATACAATTGGATATCCATTAAATTTAGGTAAATGTGTTAGAGGTCATGTCCCATATAGAGGTTTCGTATCATGTTTTATTGATATTGGTGGTTTAGTTGAACATGATTCACCAATGGGTTGTTTTGATCATTTACCAAGTGTTTTAACTAAAGTTGAATGTGAAATGAGAGGAAGTAATTATACATGGTGGTCACCTTCAACAAATAAACAAGATTGTATTTCAAAATTTGGTTGTAAAGCATATGCATTATCAGGATCTTCAATGTTACCATTTAATACGATATTTAATGAAATGAATGAAGATCAATGTATTGGTGGTTGTAAAGATTCAAATAATCAATGGACAAATAAATTTAATTGG
>JABXES010008609.1:0-14148 GCA_013375695.1 Dictyostelium brefeldianum | reverse complement strand
AATCATTCTAGAAACACAACAAAAAACTCACGCAATGTTAATAAAAAACGCCACATAGGATAACCTTCATTCACAATTTTAAAAAAAGGAAATAGAGCAATAAAAAAAAAAAAAAAAAAAAATTTTTTTTTAAAATCCCTTATTCTAAAATAAATACAAATTGATCAATAATTAAAGATCTTCAACTCACGCTCGTATCAATTGAGTTACTAAGACATATAAATAAAGGATCCTAGTAATATAATTCTTTTGAAAATGTAATTTTAAAATAACTTTTTAGCTTTATTTATTCCAAAACATAAAATCATTTAATACAGCGCTTTTACCTTTACCTTTTTGTGGTAGTGGTTTTTTTGATGTTGTAGTTGTTGTTGTCTTTTGTTTCTTTGTAACATGTGATATTTCAATTACTTCATTATCTTCTACAACTTCTTTTTCTTCCACTTTGTTATAACTATCTATTTCTGTGGTTGTTGTTGTTGTAGTTGTATTGTTATTATTATTATTTATTTCTTTATTTTTTTCATTTTCGTTACTGATATTATTATTATTGTTTTTTGGTATAAAATCTTTTCTAATTATTGTATTTTTGTTTAAATTTGGATAAAGTGATTTTAAAGATACCAATAAAGAATCACAAGTTAATGATGGATCAGATGTTGTACTATCAATTGATACAACTTCAACGAAATTACCATGATCAAAATTATCATCTAAATCATCTGGTAAATCAAAACTTGATGAATTTTGATCATTTGGTGGCGGTAATACTCCAATCGGTGATGATATCCATTGTTTTTGAAATTTCCAAACTGATGTTGATGTGGTTGTAGTTGTTGTATTATTACTATTACCATTGTTACTATCACTATTTTTTAAAGTTGTTAAAACTTGATCAACTGAATAATTAACTTGTTCTTCTTCTACCACTGCTGCACCTGTTGTATCTGTTGTTGACATTTGTATATCTGTTGTACTAGTTGTATCTGCTACTAAACTTTTCTTTGACTTTGATTGATTATCATTTAAATCTTTTTTCATTAAAACATTTAAAATTTTTTGACAATATTTTGAATGTATATTTTCAATACACTTTTCCAACATCCATCTGTATGGTAACTCAATTTTATAATTTACCAAACCTTGTTGTTGTTTAACTGCTGAAATTTTAAATTGTTCAATAAAGTATAGTATCCAATGAGTCATTAAAACAGTTTTAGTTTCTTCTTCTTTTGTCATATTAACACCATTATAAATTATATCTGTTTCATCACCATCATCTTGTTGTTGTTTATCTTTTTGTTGTTTATCTTTTTGTTGTTGCCTTTTTAATTTTTGAGATTTTTTTGAAAGTGGGGGAGGGAATTTAAATTTACAAATTCTATCAGTTGATAGATATAGAATGATAATTAAAAAATGTGGATATTTCATATGAAGGAATTGTAATAATGGTTGATAAATTCTTTTTAATTGACCAGGTATATGACCATATGTTGATGTTGTCGCACTTAAATATTTATTTGTAACCAAGTAATCTTCATCCAATAAAACTGGTACCAATATATTGCCCAAAATATCTGAACTTATATCATCAAATAATAATGATGATTCTTTAATAAATAAATTTAAATTAATTTCATTTGTTTCATTATCACTATTACAACTGTATATATGTATTAGTATATTATTATATTATGTGTATATATAATATTATTTTTTACATACTCGTATTTATTTTTATAATCATTTAAAAATAAACGAATTTTTTGAAAGCTTGATTCCAGTGTAGTTGATTGTGGTTTCCAATAATAATCATTTAACCAATCTAAAGCAGTTTTTGAAACTGGTTTAAGTAATTGTAATGGTGGTAATTTACCATGACTTGATTCATGACGTATATCAACAAACATTGTTGGAAGGTTTAGCTCATTTGCTTTTTTAAACATATTAATTTTATTTATTCTCAACATGTCTCTTGTTGAATCTATAAATCCATTTACCATACGTGAAATTGCCATTGATAAACCAAGTTCTAATTCATTTTGTGATCGGTTATCTCTATTTAAATTTAATTCAATAAAGTATCCTGTTACTTCAATTGAAATTGGTAATTTACTACGTGATCTCCATGCTGTTAATCTTTTAATACCATGTTGTTGTTCTTTTTCATCTTGACTATACAATTTTTGATAAATACATTTCCATTTTTTTTTTATAACTCCATCTTTTTTTTTTTTAATTTTTATTTTTTAAAAAAAACAAAAACCTTTAAAAAAAAAATTAAAAAAAAAAAAAAAAAAAAAAGTTGACGAAAGACAAAAAATTCGTTTTTTTTTATTTTGTTAACTTTTTAAATAAACATTTGATTTAATTTAATTTAGAAATGTTGAATTTTCATTTGAACAATAAATTGAATCCAATGTATGTAATTGGGTAAGAAATTGAAGGTACAGATAATTTTAATGAAATTAAATTACTTTGTAATGATTTCAAATCATTTTCTGATTGTATTGACGGAATTACTAATGTTTCCAATGATTTTGGTAATTTTGAATGATGACCATTACTTAATATTAAACATTTTAAATTTAAAGGAATTAATCAGTTTCGAGTATACTATTAAAATATTACAAATTAATTTAATTGGATACAATGAATGTGTTTTTAAAATTGTTTTATTAAAACTTGATCCAAATCCACATTTTATCATTGAATTAAACTCATTACCAAATGATATTAACTATATTACTATCTTGTAAATCAATTCTTTACAAGTAATAGAATTTATACCTTTTACTGTGGTTTAACTTGATATTGTTAATTTTGTTGTAGCAAACTTTAATTTTGGTATACTTGAATTTAAAGAAAATGAATCAATAATTGGATTTGATAATGTTAACTAACGGAAACATCACCAATTAAAGAATGATTAATTGATCTTATATATTCAAAATAATTAATTTCTCTACATTATTAAATTATATTTGTTTTGATCACCACATTTCTCCAAACCAATTTAAATAAAATATCCATTTTTCTATTTTTAAAATGTGAACAGTCATTAAATTTTATTTTTTTTAATTTTATTTTATTTTTAAATAGAAATTTCAAGAGAAAATTTAAAGAAAAAATCATGAATAAAGAATATTGGTCATACGTCGTATTTTTTTTTTTTTTCATCCAAAGATCAAAAGAATATGCGAAAAACCGGTTGCATAAAAAATAAAAATCTAATCTTCAACCTTTTCAAATTCAAATAAAAACCACATACTTTGCAATCTTGCTTGTTAGATTTATTTATTTAATAATAATAATACAAATAAATTATTATTTAAATAATAATCAACTTGAAAAAACAATCTGATTCGCTCGTCAAATGTATGAATGTGTAACATAAATTTTTTAATGAGACTGCACATAAAAACCACCATCACATATCTATTCTTTTCTTTTAATTTGCAAACATAGTTATAATTAAATATTATTAAAATTATAATAAAAATAAAACGCAAATGTTTTTTGTGTGTATTGATATTTTAAAAAAAACACAATCAGATTTATAAAATTTCTTGGCTATAACTCAAATACGTTTTTGAAAAAAAAAAAAAAAAAAAAATTTTTTTAAAAAAAAAAAAAAAAAAAAAAAAAAAAAAAATTTTTTTAAAAATTTTTGTTTTTTTTTTTAAAAAAAAATAATATTTAAATTTTAAAAAAAAAAAAAAACATTTTTTAAAATTTTTGTGGTATTAAACAAAATAGTTTTTATAAAAAAAAAAAAAAAAAAAAATTTTTTTAAAAAAAAAAAAAAAATAAACAATCCAACTAATTTTTTTTAACAATTTGGGGTTGTGCTATGACAAACAATTATTTTTATTATACATCATACATATACATATATAAACACCAACAACTACAAAATACATATTTAAAAAGTTATATATAATCTCAATTCAGAAAAAAAACAGATACGCAAAATTGAATTTTCAACTATTGGGCTGGTCAAAAATTTTCAACTTGTTAGATATTTTTTTTTTTTATTTTTTTTTTTATTTTTTTTTTTTACTATCAAACAACAACAAAAACATTAATCAATCATTAGTCACAACAATATCAATATCTGTTAAATTAATAAGCAAACAAACCAGCTTCACACTACTTTTTTTTTATATTCATTATATTTATAATTCTCAAATTTTACACAATACAATTACAATTCAATCACTATTTATTTTCACACACATACAATTATACTCAACCCATATAAATTTATAAACACACATACAGACAGACACATATCTTCTCTCTCTCATATAAAAAAAAATACAAATATATTAATTATGTGTATAGAGTAAAAAAAAAGAGAGAGATAGTGTAATAATAAAATAATAATAAAATCAAAATTGTATCACTAAAATTTATAAAATAAATAATATCACACAAACATTAGCAATCAAATATACAAATATTAGTAGTATATATAAAACACACACAACAAACACACACACAACACATACACACATAACATCACCTATATAAAAATGAAATACCAATTATCAATTTTAGGTGATGAAAGTAGACTTGACCCGAGTACCTTTAATGCATTTACGGTAATTATCACATTGTTTATTAAATATAGTTATATATAAAACCAACAAAATATTAATATTAAAGAATATGTTAATTACAGGTTTACATGGTAAATGTTACAAATCAAGTTACAAATAGACAATGGAATATATTTAGAAGGTATAGTCAATTTCATGAATTAGATTCAATTGTAAGTAACTTAACAAAAACAAAAAAAAAACAACATTATTCAAATTAGTCACATGACATCAAATTTACTTACTATTCAATTACAAATACTATATATCACAGATAAAGAATTCATTTCCAAAAATTAAATTACCAAAATTACCAAAAAAATATATATTTAAAAATAGTACAAATAGAGAATTGGTGGAAGAAAGAAAATTATTATTACAAAAGTATTTAACAGATTTAGTTAAACATGAACAAATTGAAGAAAGTGATTGTTTGGTTGATTGGTTAGTACCACAAAACGAACCTGCATTCACATCATTAAGTAATCCTGATAAATGTGGATTTTTAATAAAGGAAGGTCATGTAATTAAAAGTTGGAAAAAAAGATACTTTGTATTGAAAGATGGGTTAATATACTATTTTAAACATCAATCTGATCAAGAACCAACTGGTATGATACCTGTTATTGGTAGTCAAATCAAAAGGATAGGTGAAACTGAAAGAAAATATTCATTTCAAATTATACCAAAAAATGAAACATTCTTTCCAATATTTTCAATTCAAGCACATGATGAACAAGATTGTAATGATTGGATATCATCAATTGAACAAACACAACAAAGATTCATTCAACAAGAACAAGAACAACAATCTAGACGATTGGAAGAAGATGAAAGACAAAAAAAGAATAATGGTGCTAGAATTAAGAAATCTGGTTCATTTGAATTTTCAACTATAACAAGTGCATCTGCTCCAACTTCACCAGTTCAAAGTGGTGCTTCAAGTGTTCCATCACCATTTTTAAATAGTAGTAATAGTACTGGTAATCATCATCACCATCATCATCACCATGATTCTGGTAGTGTAAACAGCAGTCATCAATTATTTAATAGTACATCTAGTAGTGTTACCAATTCAAGTGGTAATGGTAATCGTCGTCGTCCACCACAAAAATCAAAATCAGATTTAAATTTAGTTTCCAATTTATCAATTCAACATTCAAATATTCACATTGGTATCGATGAATCTGATGAACTTTATATTTTAAATAATTCAATCTCAAATGAAAGTTTATCAACACTTGATCAAGTTACATACACTCAACAACAACAAGCCAGTAACATTAGTGGTAATGGCAATAGTAGTGGTACAAATGCACATAGTTTATTACCACCGTCGTTAAATCAAAGATTAATTAATAATTTACAATCACAATCATCAAGATCAAATAGTAATAGTAGTGGTAGTTCAAGTGGATCATCAAATAGTAATATAAGTAGTGGTAGTGGTATTAGTAGTGGTGGTGGTAACAAATCACCAATTAGTCAACATAAAAAGAGTAATAGCACAAATAATCCAAGCTATATTAGTCATTTACATTACCTTCAACAAACTACACCATCATTATCATCATCTTCTTCTTCATCCTCTTCATCATCAGCATCATCACCTTCATCATCACTTTTTACAACAATAAATCAATATTTTAATCCATTACCAAAATCAAACTCTTCATCAAATTTATCATCACAATTATCAGGTTCACCAATTCCTTCACCAATTTTAAATAGTAATAACAGTAACAATATCATAGATAATGGATCAAGTGTTAGTAATAATAACAGTTGTAATTCTACACCAAATCTATTACCAAAAACAAACATTTCACCAATTCAAAATCGAGCAAGATCATCACCAAATACTCAATTACCATTACCAAATAATCTTTTAATACCAATTCCTCATTTTTCATTAAATGATGAAGATAATAATAATTTAAATACAAACACAACCAATACCACCACCATATCAAATGATACTGTAAATAATAATATAGAAACAATTTCAACAACAAATAATAATACATCAAAGCCAATTGTAAAGATAATAGAATCAACATCAACATCATCATCATCAAAGAAAAAAGATAAAAAAGAAAAGAAAGAAAAGAAGGATAAAAAGAAATCAAAGAGTAGTATTTCGTCAATTTCAGATTTTATAAAAAATAAGAAACAAGATGATAAGAAGTCAACAGGACAGGATGAAGTTAATGGTGGTACAGTTACAAATTATCCACTTAAAAAGAGTAATAGTGGTAGTTTAAGATCAAGAGCATTAACATTACCAGTTAAACCAAATGATTCAATATTAGGTACAACTCCACATCATAATCATGGTGGTGGTAAAGGTGTTGTTGAACATCATGGTCAAAAATCAAATCATCAAGAAAATTCAATAAATATAATTAGAGAGAAATTCATATCGAAAACAACTAGATTCTCATCTGATGGTAGACCAAGATTTGATATTAATCAAAAATTAGTATCAACTAAATTAAGTGTAGATAGAAAAATTAAGAATTTCATTGAAGTGGTTATAGATGGTTTCGATTACGACTCAATTAATACCAAAAACGATAGTATTCAACAAAAACAACATACCAAATTAATTGCAAGTGAAATTAAGAAATTGGCAAATCGTGTTATCAACATGAGTGTTTATGAACAAAGAGAACAAAACACACAAATTGTACAATCAATTCAAACTTTATTCGCGACCGCTATATCAAATAAAGAAATGACTTCATTGGTTTCAAAATTCCTCTTCATATTTTCTGAATTTTCAAGAGTTGTAGATGTATTAAATCCAGTTGAAAAGAGTTTAAATAATATTGGTTTCATTCAACAACAGCAACAAGCGCAACAACAATCACAACAACAAAATAGTAATAATAATGTACAATTACAATCACCAATTAATCCATTATCATTTAGTAGTAATGGTATAATGGTACAACAAAAAAGATTATCAAGAAGTTTACAAAATTTTAATGATTTAAATTTAAATCATTTTTCATCATCATATCAAGAACCATTAGTATATTCATCAAGTTATAATCAACATCTTCAACATCATCATCACCATCATGGTAGTAGTAGTAATAGTGGTATTAATACACCAACAACAAGTGGTAGTTGTACACCAGTTCAATCAACTTGTTCAACAGTTAGTAGTTTTAATGATACTCAAGGTGCAAATCAAATATTATTATTATCATCATCTTTATCAAATTTAACAAGTAGTAGTGATAGTAGTAATAACAGCGGCAGTAATGGAAATAATATTAATGGTACAAGCCCAATATTATCAAGAAATGAATTAAAAGATTCAAGTTCATCAATTTATGAACCACCAGTTTCACCTGTATTACCACAACCACATCAACAACCAATATCAACATTAATTATTGATAAACAATTATCACCAACATCATCACAATCACAACACTCATCATTAAATATATCAACATCACCAATCATTGAAAAGAAATCAATTTTAACCGATTTATTAAAAGAAAATTATCAAAAAGAAGAATTACAACAACAACAATTAGCATTGAAAAGATTACAATATCAAAATCAACATGTAACATCATCAACATCAGATCAACCAGAAAAATCATTTGTTTGTAGAATTTGTGAAGATATTTATACACAAAGTCAATTAGCCAAACATACACCATTTTGTGCACTTACAAATAAACATGATTTCAAACATGGATCACATGATGAACGTTTATTCTCAATTTTAAATTTAACCAAAGGTATACTGTGTGCAAGTTTTGCATCACCAACTAAAACTGAACATGATTCATACTTTATTGATAATGAAATCATTGCAGAATTGGATCATTTATTTGATCAACTTGTAAATATTCCATATGGTCCAGTGGAATCACCAAAACAATGTCAAGATATTTGTGATCGTGTTCAATTAATATTAGATCGTAATTCAACTGATATGGCGTTGGTTACATTTGGTAAAAGAATAATTAAAATCATTGAAGAAAAGAAAGCAACTTATGTACAATATTCAAATTTTCAAACTGCTCAATTTACATCACAAACCAATGGTGGTAAAGATGGTAAGGGTAAAAAATGGTCAATGTGGGGTATTATTCCATTCATTAAAGAGTTTTCTTCATCATCTTCATCGTCGTCTTCATTGTCTTCTGCAGGTGGTCAACAAATACCATCACCTGTACTAAGTCCACCACCACCACCACCAAATACAACATTGATTAATAATACAAATGGTAAACCATCAACAAGTGGTGGTGGTACTGCAAGTTTATCAATTGCTGATTTTGAAATTATTAAACCAATTTCACGTGGTGCTTTTGGTAGAGTTTACTTGGCGCAGAAAAAGAAAACTGGTGATCTTTACGCTATTAAAGTATTAAAGAAATTAGATACAATTAGAAAGAATATGGTTAATCATGTATTGGTTGAGCGTAACATTTTAGCAATGGTTCAAAATGATTTTGTCGTAAAATTGTTTTATGCATTTCAATCATCTGATAAATTATATTTGGTTATGGAATATTTAATTGGTGGTGATTGTGCTTCATTGTTACGTGCATTGGGTTGTTTTGAAGAATCAATGGCTAAACATTACATTGCTGAAACTGTACTATGTCTTGAATATTTACATAAATCTTCTATTGTTCATAGAGATCTCAAACCTGATAACATGTTAATTGATGCATTGGGTCATATTAAATTGACAGATTTTGGTCTTTCTAAAATTGGTATCATTGATGACAAGAAAATGGAAAATGATGAATCACCATCAAATCATAATCAACATAATACAAGTTATTGTGATGGTGATACAAGTGTTAATACATCAAACACATTAAATTCATCTCAATCAAATATAATATTATCACCATCACATAATAATAACAATGTTAATGGATATCCACAAAGAAAGAGTACATTGAAAACACCATTAAAGAAACCAGTTAAAAAGATTGTTGGTACACCAGATTATTTGAGTCCAGAAATTTTACTTGGTACTGGTCATGGTACACCTGTTGATTGGTGGGCATTAGGCATTATATTGTATGAATTTTTAACTGGATCACCACCATTCAATGATGATACACCAGAATTAATATTTCAACATATACTTCATCGTGATAGAGAAATGGAATGGCCTGAAGAAATATCACCAGAGGCAAAAGATTTAATACTTCGTTTACTTAATCCTGATCCATCAAAACGTATTGGTGCAAATGGTGCAGATGAAATTAAAAAACATCCATTCTTTAACAATGTAAATTGGGATACTCTCATAGATCAACCAATGGATAATATATTCTTACCAAAACCTGAAAGTAATTATGATACTGATTATTTCTGGGACAGACAATCAATGTATGATGATGAAACAGATGATGATTTCTTAATTTCAAATAGTAGAAATGGTAGTAATGGTAGTAATAGTGTAAATAGTAATAATAATAGTTTGAATAGTAATAATAATAGTATAAGTGGCAGTGGTGTAAATAGTAATAATTCAAATAATGGTAATGCAAATGGTGGTGGAAGTAATAATTCAAATAATGGTCAATCACAAAATAAATCACAACCATCTCAACAACAGCCTTCATCTCAACAACAACCGTCAAGTTTAACTCAAAGTGGTGGTAGACCAATTAAAAATAGTAATGATCAATCTAAAAATAATACAAAATCATCATTGGAATCATCAGCTGAAGATATTGAAAAAGATCCAATCACATTTGGTAATTTCTCATTTACAAATATAAATCATTTAAAAGATATGAATAATTTTTTCTTAAAAAATAAATCTTGATCTCAATTTGCAATTCCCATTGTTTTGCATTTTGATCTGATCAAAAAAAAAAAAAAAAAAAAGGAAAAAAAAAAATAGGAATTGTTTTTAATTATTGTTATTATTATTATTATTTAAATATGATATGATATAATATAATAAATTAAATCAACGCAAATTAGTGTAGTTGTTGTTGTTGTTAACAGATAGATAAGTGATAGATAGTGATAGATGGCTAAGGGTGAAGATTTTGTTAAATATAATAAAAATAATATTGAAAAAGAAAGAGGGTGGATTATAGATTATTTTTGTGTTGTGATATTTAAATGTGTGGTGAGGGGTAGTTATTGTTGATGTGCGAACATATTTAAAATATATTAGAAAAACAAATAAAAAAAAAAAGTGGGTGTATTTTTTTTTTATGAATTTATTTAATAAACCCAACACCACATACGATATTAATTAGTGATAATGTAAAAAAACAAAGAATAACCATTATCACATTATTACATATGGTTTGTGGTTGTGCTGGGGTAGAGTGGTTGTAATATAGCGTTATTGTGAACATGTGTAATATGATATCATATGTAAACAGTTTTACTACATTCAAACTTTTTAAAGGTGTTGTTATTTTTTTTAAATTTGGTCTTGTTTTCCAATATCACCTTTTTTTTATTATTTTTAAACCATATGGAAATAATAATAACATTTATAATAAATGTATTAAACGCACGCACACATAAATAATAACAAATAATAACATACACAAAGAAGTTGCCAATAATTTTATAATTATTGTTATTGTTATTATTATTATGGAATAATGGAAAGGTGTATTTTTCCCAGTTTTTTTTTTGATTGCTTAGCATATGACAAAAAATTAAATAAAATTAAAAAAATTAAAAAAAAACAAAAAATCAAAAAATGTTTGAAAGTGTCTCCTTGTTTGTGATAGTTGTAATAGTTGTACAACGAGTTGGAATTTAAATGAATGATTTTTTAAATAAACACAACACATAATTATTATTATAGACATCCACTATTAATTAATGTTTTACCATTCGTTTTTTTTAAAAAGAAATTGTGGGCCAATTTGATTTAATTTTATTTTTATTTTTTTACCTTATAATATTTTTATTTGTTGTATTTGAATGTTTTAAAAAAGTTGACAAATTAATTTATTTGTTTAAATGAATTAAACTTTTGAATTTTTTTTTGTTTATTAATTTTTATAAAAATAACTTTTTTTTTTTTTTTTTTTGATTTTTCTCAATAATAAAACCAAAGGTTAAAAATAGACGCCTATATTTACATTTTACAATTTTCAACACACATGTGATCATTAATTTAATATTGGGTGACCGGTCTTTGTAAAATTTATTTTATATATGTGTGTGGGTGGGTGTCTTTAAATATAAAGAGAACTTTGTTGTTGAGTAAGTTCACAAATATGTGTTAAAATATTAATATTAAAATTGTGTTTGTTGATGTCGTGAGCAAGAGATGATATCTACAAATATTTCAATTTAATAAGAACATATAAGATTTTTCGATATTTTAAAATTTTATTAATTTTCTTGATTTATATTAATTTTATGTCATTTGTCTTGTGTAAAAAATATTAGTATCAACACGAATGTGGAATAATCTGAAAATTAACAGAGTGGATATTACCTAAATTAATAAAAAAAACAGTACATTCAATATTAATTTTTGGTAAATGGGAGGGTTTTTTCAATTGATTTAGATTTTTTTCAGTTTATTGGATTATAATTGTAAATCCTTTTACATTAAACGTTCAATTGTTTATTTATTTTATAATATTATCTCTTATAATAATCATGTAATTTATTTTTGTTTATTATAAGCAGAGATTCAAAACTTGAATTTGATATTAATTTATTTGATGTAAACAATATAAAATCAATACTTTTACAAGTTTAATAGATTTGGATGTATCTAGATGCCCATTTGAAAAGAAACAAGAGTGTATTGATACTTTTTATATTTGGGTAAATACATGCGGAGGATATATAAATGGAAAACATAAAGAAAGATGTATGCAACTTTCTTAAATGACTTCCATTTTATATCCATTTCAAAATAAAAAAAGTATTTAATTTTTACATCAATATTTTATGAATATAATTTTATACTAGTGCATGTTATTTTTAAATATTATGATGTTTATATTGAACAAGGATTCCTAACTAAACAAATGATGGCTCAGTTTAAAGGAGAAATTGAATGTACTGATAAATTGGTTAAATTGTTTATAGATTTAGTTAAACAATATGAATTATTTGACATCCCGAAAATATGAAAAGATTTGTAAATGCAATAATAGATTGGTATGAAATAGCAGCAAAAGCAGCCATTGCATATAGAAAAGGAATTAAATTGATGAATTGTTTATTCAAAGAATATCAGACGTAGGTGGTAATGTTGCTATTTCTTTATTAATGGTTTGTAATGAAGAGTTTATTCCTGATGAAATCTACCATTGTGATATATTTAACAAATTAACCTATTAAGGATAAAGATTTCGGTAATACAGTACTTGCAGTTCAATATGGTAATATTCAACATGCAATTGATAAATGTTTTGATATGCTTGTTGAAGGCATTAATTGTTACATTGATAAATTACAAGAGATACATGGTAATGATAAAGGTGTTCAACTTTATATTCCTCATTTGAAGCACTTGCAATTAGTTCTTATCATATATGTTGTAGTTGGACATTATCAATAATATCATAATTTTATATAAACTCAAATAAACTGTTGTTGTTGTTTGTTGGAAAGATTAATAACTAATTGTTTATTTATAAATTTATTTACAAACCAAACTTTTAATAATAATTAAACCCCCTCCTAAAAATACCATAATTATCTCTTATAATAATCATGTAATATTCTTGTGTAATCAAAAAATTATAACTATATGATGGACTATTATTTCTTTCTCTTTTTCTTATTGTTATTATTTGATGTAGAGGTTGTTGTTGTTGTTGTTGTTGTAGTTGTTGTTACAGGAGATGTATTTATATTTGCCGCGTTATTATTGTTGATATTATTATTAATACCACTACATAAAGATTTGATTTGAGATATTAAAATTTGTTGATGTAAAACACCTATTGCCATTAAAGTATCAGGACCGCATCTATCATTGAAAATTTCTTCATGAAAACAAGGTTGGCTTAATGGAAATCTATTTATTGGATCATTTGAATTCATTTTTAATAATCCTGAATTTGTTGATCTTGTTAAAACTTTTCTCTTTTTATGTTTTTTTTCAATACCTGTACCTGTACCTGATTCTTCTGTTTTACATTCTATTTTTATTTCTTCTTTTTCATCATCTTCATCGTTATCTTCATTATCTTCATCATCACTATATTGAACTGGTGTTGAATATTTATACTTTTTTGCCAACTTGAATGATATTGATTTTTGTATTTCATGTAGAAATTCTAGTGATGGTAATCCAATTACTTTTTCATCTTTATCATTATAATAGTTTGTTTTATCCAAATATTTTTGAACTAATGCATGTTTATCTAATTTATTTGATGACATTTATTTGTGTATTAGTTGTCAAAAAAATGAAAAAAAAATAAAAAAAATAAAACGAATTTTTTTTTTAAAAGCAAATCGAGGTTTTTGATTTTTTTATTTTTGTAAAATTAATTTAATTTCATTTAAATAATTTAAAATATTTTTATGATTTTTTATA
>JABXES010008600.1:0-14155 GCA_013375695.1 Dictyostelium brefeldianum | reverse complement strand
TTTTTTTTTTTTTTTTTTTTTATTTTATGTGCGATGTTTTTTTTATTTTTTTTTTTTTTTTTTTTTTTATTTTTTATTTTCTTTTTTTTTCAAAAATTAATCAAATAATATCATATAATATCTATTCTTTTTTTCTGTTTTTGTTTGTATATTAATTAATAAAAGTAAAAATTATAAAAAAAAAAAAAATGTTTTTTTTTGAAAAATTTGAAAAAAAAAAAAATTTAAATTTCTTTGTGATACACAGAAATAAGATTTTATTATCGTTTTTTAAAAATAAAGATAGTTTTATTTTATAAACAAATAATATTGGTTTTTTTTAATTCTTTTTTTTTTAATTCTTTTTTTTTTAATTTGATATTGAGTGTCACACAAAATTTAAAAAGTAATATAACTTGATTAATTTAAAGAAATATCAGTCGGTTGGGGAAATTTAAAAAAAAACAAAAAAACCATTTTTAAAGTAGTTTTAACTGTTTTAATTCAAAATGAACTCATTGCCTTTGACCACCTTTGTATAAACAACCAAATCATATAAATTTTTTACAAAAAATTTCATTTGTTTTTTTTATTTTTTTATTTTTTTTTATTACACCACCATAAAACATAAACAATTTTATTACTATTTTTATTATTATTAAACAAACACACACATATACTATGATAATATAAGCGCACACAAATACATAATAACATACAATCGATAATAATATATAGTAATAATAATAGTTAGTGGTAGTAGTCGTAATAATAATAATAATAATGAAACAACAATATAAACAACCAACACCTACACCATCAGGAGGTGGTGGAGGTTTATCAACATCATTATCGGTTAAAGATAATTTTCAATTACAGAAACCATTACAATCAATGACACAATTTGATAATCATTTACAGAATATAGGTAATGGTAATGGTGGTGATGGTAAATTTACAAAACAATATTTACAACAAATGAAAGATGTAGAGAATGATATAAAAAAATGGATTAAAGAGAAATGTAATTCATCATTATCAGATGATTTTCAAGATAAAGATTTAATGGAATCATTATGTACGGGTACTATATTATGTGTTTTAATTAATATGATTAAACAAGGTACAATTCAAAAAATACATTTGCAACCAACTCATTTACAACGTGTTCAAAACATTAGAAATTATCTTAGAGCTTGTTGGTTATTATCATTGGATTCAAAATTTATATTTGCAAGTTCTTATTTACTTAGTATGACCATTACTGATAGTAGTAGTGGTACTGGTAACGCTGGTACAACTTCATCATCTAAAGCAATTATAACAAGTCCAAATAAAAATGGTATTAGTAGTACAATGATTGTAAATTTAGAATATAAAGAAAAGATTATGATTAATTTAACTGAACTATGTAAATTATCACTTACAATTAAACCGTAAGTAAAATTATCACACAATCATATTATAGTAGGAAGTAGTAATATATTAACATATGTTCATACATATACATGATCTATAGTAGTGGAGGTAGTAGTTTTTTACAACAACACCAACAGCATATATCAAGTAATAATACAAGTAATATATCATCACCAAATTCATTTAGCGAGTCTGCATCAAATTTCTCTTCTTCAGTTAATTCAAGTTTAAATACATCAAATATAAATACACCAATAATAACACATAATAACAACAATAATAATATAGCGCCACAAATGATAATATCATCATCACCTTCATCATCAACAACATCACCATATACACAAAGTAATAATAGTAAAGTAAACGTTAATAGTAATAATAATATAAAGAAAAAGATAACAATTAAATCAAAGAAAAGGAAATCAAAAAGAAATACATCAGCAACAAATGGTAATAGTAGTAGTGATTCATCAGATAGTGATTCATCAGGCAGTGAAGAAGAAGATGAAGAAGAATTATACAATTCATCATTATTAAGTAGTGATGGCACACCATTAATATTATCACAAGGTAATCCATCATCAATTTCATTTAAATCATTTATTAAAGAGATTATTCATTTAAAGAATAGAATTTCAAAACAAGATAAACTTATAACCGATCAAAAACAAGCCATTGAAACATTGGAAAAAGATTTAGAACTTCAAAAACAATTTACAAAAAGATTACAAGAACAACCAATTGAACTTGCTAAATTTATTGAAATTTCACCAGATCCAAATCAAGCGATACCCGTTTCAATTCAAGCATTTACAAGACAAATTCAACAAATTCAAACATTACAACAACAAAATTTATCATTGGATACCGAATTAACAAAAACAAATGAACATCTTTCATCATTTATAAGGAAAAATAGTAAACTTGAAAATGAAGTATTATCAATTGAAACTGAATTGTTAAATCTTAGAATGAAATATGCAAATACATTATCATCTTCAAATAGTAATGGTAACAATGGTAATGGTGTTGGTAGTGGTAGTACAATTGGAATAAAACATACATTATCACGTACAATTTCACAACCATTCCCATTAAGAAAATCAATTTCACATTCTAATATAATTCCACAACCAACAAATGGTGCTACACCACCATCAACTTCACCATCAAATTCTTCAATTAATAATAGTGTTCCTCATCACAACAACAGTAGTCATAATAATCATAATCATAGTCAAAATAATGGAGTATCATTAAGTAAATCTAATAATAATATAATACCACCATCATCATATAAATTTGGATCAGGTATATTAAAAGTATCATCAACAATTCAACAAAAGAAACAACAATTACAACAACAATTAATTCAACAATCCAATGAATTAACAGATATACCAACAATAGTTAAAACAGAATCATCATTAGAATCATCAGAATCATCAGAAACCGAATCAAATGAAATTAAAGATAAAGAAATGTTAGAATTTGGTAAAAAGATAGTATCAGCATTAATATCATCAAGCAATCACGTTGAAATGAATGAAATTTATAAAATGAGTTCAATTTTAACAAATGAAATAACACGTAGACAAATTTGTATATTGCTGGAAGAAGAAACACGTATAAATCAATTGAAATTACCAATGAGTGAAAATTCATTTGAAGTTACATTATACCTTTTCAATACAATACTTCAATGTATACACGAATCTGCAGATGGTGGTAAAGATTATTTCAGTTTAAAACTATTAATGGATTGTTCAAGAATATTAAATAGAAAAAAAGTAAATGGATATAATTGTGAATTTATTCAAGAGTTTATTAAAGATCATCCAACTTGGAAAGATGTTAAATTTTGGGAAGAACAATTTTGGGATGAACTGGTATTAAAACATGAGCAATTTGGTTGTATTGATAATAGTAGTGGTAATAATGGTAATGTCAATAATAATGGCATAATTGATATTGATTCAGAATTAGTATCAACATTGTTAATATCATGGGTATATAATTTAGAAAGTTGGGGATTATCAAAAGATCAAGTTGAACAATTTATAATTGAAATGGCAAAGAGATCATATTTAAAGGGTGGTGAATTGGATAAATTCGTTGAACAAGTTAAAATGATTACAGAATTATCATTTAAATCTGATGTTTGTAAAGGTCAACATTCATTTGTATTGAAAAGTTTTAAAACAATTAGTGAATGTAATTATTGTAAACAATATATTTGGGGTGTTAGAGGTATAGTTGAAAGAGAAGCATTTGAATGTGTATCTGGTTGTAAATATAAAGCACATAAAAGATGTTTAAAAGATGCATCGGAAAAAACTTCATGTCCATCTCCATCAGTAGGAGCACCATTTAATGTTAAACATGAAATTCACGTTGGTTTAGCTATTCAAGGGTTACCATCAGATTGGAAAACACTTTTAATTCAATCTGGTTTCCAAGATTATGAAATTCAACAACATTCAGAAGATGTATTGGATGTTTTAGAATTTCATCATGCATACAATGAAAAACAACAACAACAAAATATTAAATTAATTCAACAACAACAACATCATCAACAATACCAACAAAATGAACAATTAAAACAACAATTAAATATAAATCAATATTTACAACAAAATAATAATCATAATCATAATCATCATCATCATAATAATACAGTTATAAATATTAATATTACATCACCTTCATTATCAAATAATAACAATGGTAATAATTTTGATGGTCATATTGGTCAAATTATACCCACATCACCAGGTGGAAGTCAATATTCGGATTATTCATTGTTGGAAATTGAAGAGCCATCATTTACATTACGTGATTTAGTATCATTGGAAGATCCAGTTGAATTGTATAGAGATATTGTAAAGATTGGTGGTGGATCAACTGGCCAAGTATTTGTTGGTGTTGATGTTAGAAATGGTCAAAATGTTGCAATTAAAAAGATGAAAGTTGATAATAACAACATTAAAAACATTATCAATGAAATTAGTACAATGAAAAATTCAAAACATAAAAATTTAATCAAATATGTAAATTCACATTTGGTAAGTGTTTCAAATATTTGGTTAATTATGGAACATATGTCAAATGGTTCATTAGCAGATTTAATTAGTAATAATAGTGTAATACCAAGTAATAATAACAGTGGTGGCAATAATGGTAGTGGTAATCAAATTATAACAACATACTTTATTGAATCACAAATTGCATATATATGTCATCAAGTATTACAGGGTATTGATTATATTCATAAAGGTCATAGAATTCATCGTGATATTAAAAGTGATAATATTTTAATTGGTAAAGATGGTAGTGTTAAAATTGCAGATTTTGGATTTGTTGCAAATTTAACAAAACGTGCGCTTCATAGAAATTCAGTTGTTGGCACACCATATTGGATGGCTCCAGAATTAATTCGTGGTAATAATTATAATCATAAAGTTGATATTTGGTCATTAGGTATTCTCATGAGAGAATTATCAGAAGGTGAATATCCATATGCAAAATATCCACCAGTTAGAGCATTGTTCCTTTTAACGTTGGAAGGTGTACCAGATTTTAAAGAACCTCATAAATGGTCAACTGATTTCATTGATTTTGTTAATCTTTGTTTAAATATTGATGATAAAAGAAGACCAGATGCCCATTATCTATTACGTCATCCATTCCTGAAAAAATCATGTACATCTAAAGAATTTGCTGACAAGGTCGATGAAATTTATACCATTAGAAAGAATCAATTTTCAGATATTAATATTAATTTTTAAAAAAATAACAACAAACAACAAGTAATAGTAATAGTAATAATTATAATAATAAAATTTGATAATAATTTAGTTTATTGTCCTTTTTCTTTTTGATTTACACAAAGAAACCAAATACAAATGAAACAGGTATTAATAAATAAATTGGTATGAATGGAATTGCAACGTGACCAATCTTTTCCATTTTATAAAGATAAAGTAATATTAAAAATACTGAAACCAATGAAGGAATTAACATTTCAAATCCAGGTTTCTGTACCATAGTGAGAACTGTGAAAATAGTTGTACCAATGAAAATAAAGAATGGTATAAATTTAATTGACCATGATAATTGATAATATACTTGTGATATTAATTCCAATATAGTGTAAATTCCAAAATATACAATTGCACTTGGATAAAAAATTCTAAGGTTTTTCTTTAAACCTCTTGGTTTATAATTCTTTGCTTTACCATTATCTGCTCTATTATCATCACGTAGTAACATTGCTAATCCTAAAAACACCCATAATGGTATAAAAACATACACTAAATTTACATTTGGATCAAATGGTGAATCCAACTTTATTGAAACCATAATTGAAAATATACCCAATGATAAACATGATAGTACCGACCATATTAAATATTCAATTTCAGTATTACTCTTTAATGATGATGTTATACAAAATATTAACCCTAAAATGAATGAAATATACAATGGCGAAAACACTTTAACCCATGACCATCCACTTAATTTACCAGATACTTTAGTCAAATATAATATTAACCATATTACAAATGATATATTTAAAAATATCCAACTTGTATATTTTAATGTTTTTCTTGTTGACATATTTAAAATGTTTAAATAATAAATAATATATAAATACAAATCAAATTTAATATAAATATAAATAAAAGCTATTTATAATAAATTTGTGGCTGTTGGGATTTTTAAAAAAATCAAAAAAAAAAAAAAAATCGTTGAATTTTTTGTTGGAAATTTTGAAAAACCATAATTCACAGAATTTGTGTGAGAGATAAAAAAAACAACACAACATCGCAATTAATTTACATTTATATAAATTGATTTGAATATATTTAAATTTTAAAAATATAAAAATATAAATTGTTATATCAACATTCATAATAAAACAAGTTGTAATAATAATGTCATATAATAGACGTAATAGTATTGAAATACCAAGAGGTGTTGGAGGTTGTAGTAGTATTGGATATTTATCAAGTAGACCATATAAAAGTAAAGATAATGAACAACATTTTGTATGGGGATGGAATGATTCTGGTCAATTAGGATTGGGAAGAGGTAGTAAAGATATTGTTAAAGAATTGACAAATTTAGGTGATAAAGTTTATTTTGATTCAAAAGTTATATCCATTGGATTAGCACATTCATTAGTAATTGATAGTAAAGGTAAACTATATTCTTGTGGTAAATCAAATTTTGGTAGACTTGGTTTAGGTGGAGATTTTAATGGTTATAATAGAGTTACTGGTAAAACTGATCAAAATCAATATGAATATAAAGAAATTAGAATTACATCACCAACAACCGCAACAACATTACCAACATCAATATCATTATCAAATTATATTAAAGTTAACAAAATATCATGTGGTGGTGCACATAGTGCATTCATTACAGAGAATCAACAATTATTTACATTTGGTAAAAATAATAACGGTCAAACTGGTCATGGATTAATTGATGAACAAACAACACCAAAAAGAGTTGAATATATTCAATATAATATAAATGAATCTGGTACTGAAATTTCACCAAAGATTACAAATTATAATGATAATGTTGATTTGGTTGCATGTGGTTTAAATCATACTGTATTCTCATTGAAAGATGGTTGTGTTTATTCAATGGGTTCAAATAAATTTTGTCAATTAGGTTTTAAAAGTGTTTCCGCCGGTGGCAATGATGGTGATATCAATGGTGAATTATTAGAACATAGACCAAAATTAATTGAACAACTAAATAAACCAACAAAACATTTGGAACAACGTTTAACAAATATTAAATCAATTTCATGTGGTTCCAATTTTTCAGCATGTATTAAACAAGGTAATATTTATACATGGGGAGCAAATGAATTAGGTCAATGTGGTATAGATGAATCTGTTGATGGCAGTGGTGATGATATAAAAGTTATTTCTAGACCAACTTTGGTTATTGTTTATGGTGATAGATCAACATTATCAAATGGTGATAATAACGTTGATAAAAAAGTATACCATTTCATTCAAGTATCATGTGGTGTTGGTCATTGTTTATCATTAACAAGTAAAGGACAAGTATTTGGTTGGGGGGATAATCGTCAATCACAATTGGGTCAATTAAATATTTCATCTGTATTATCAATTGATACAACAACTCCCATTAGAATTGGTGAATCGTTATTAAGTGAATTTATAACTCAAGTTACATGTGGTGCATATCATTCAATGGCTCTAAGTAAAAGTGGTCACATTTATTCATTTGGTTGTAATGATTACAATCAAATTGGATGTAGTGATAAAAATCAACCAATTCAACATACACCATATCGTGTTAGAATTCCATCTGCAACCGGTGAAAAAGATTCACCAATTCTTCAAATTTCAGCAGGTGGTAGATCTTCAATGTTTATTAAATATTGTCCATCAAAACCAAATTTACGTCAATCTACCTATTTTCAAGATATTTTCCAAATTTATAAATCTGAACATTCAGAATCATTTTCAGATTTAAAAGTGGAAATATTAGATGGTGATGGTAAATGTTTTAAAACATTTCATTTGAATTTCATTTTTTGGAATAGATCAAACAAATTAAAAGATTTGAAAATTGCCAATACCATTATTCCTGATGGAACAACGAATCATTGTACAACTTTTCAATTTAATCAATCTGATATAAATGTATTTTTCAATCAATATTATTCAATTGATGAAATTATTCAAGATTTATATATTGATAGTCCAAATAGTTCAAGTTTAATTTCAACCTCTATATCTGAATATTTATTCGGTATTTTGGGTAATCAAAATTTAAATTATGATATTAAAATTAAAGTGGTCAGTCAAGAAAGTGATGGTCAATCACCAGTGGAAACTACATTTTATTGTCATAAATGTATATTGGTAAATAGATCAGAGAAATTTAAAACATTACTACAATCTTCATACTTTAAAGAATCATTGGATGGTGAAATTGTAATTGATGGTTTTTCAAAAGATGCCTATGAAATGTACCTTTTATTCCTTTATACAGATATTTTAAATTTAACAAATGAAAATGTAATTGAACTATTTCAATTATCACATCAAGAATCACAATTACGTATGAAAGATTTAATTGAAGAATATTTATTCAATTCATTGGATGTTGATAATGTTTCAAATATTTTCGAATTGGCATTACTATTAAATGATACTGCTGTTTCAATTGATGTAGTTGGTAATAATAATTTCTTGATTGAACAATGTATTTACTTTATTGCTAAACATTTAGAACAAGTTGAAAAAACTGAATCTTGGTCAACATTATCTGAAACTTCAAAATCATTATTAATTTCAAATTCAATTAATGTTCAACAAACAACCAATAATACTACAACTACAACTACTACAGCTGATAATGGTGATAAAAGAAAGAAAAAAGATATTACCAATGGTGGTGATAAAAAATCTTGTATAATTTGTTAAACAATAAACAATTTGTGTGTAATTTTATTTAAATTAATGTTGGAATTTCAGATTTTAATTCAAAGTCTGAAGATTTTGAAATATCTGAATATTTTTCAGTTTCTTTCAAATGTTTAGAAAGGATTGAAATGGCAGCAGCTAAAGAATCTGATCCAATGAAAAGATTATTCGGTGGTTGATCAAGTTTTGTCAAATCAATTAAAACTTGAGCAGCTTTATCTGGATCACCATTTGCTAATTTTGCATATTGATTTAACACTTCAACCAATTGAGTGGTATTGTACTCTTGAATTAAATCTTTTGAAACTTGGAAATTAGTAGATTCACTATCACCAGAAACAAATGTTGTTTTAAGGCCACCCGGTGAAGCTAAAATAACTTTAACATTAAATGGTGCCAATTCTTTTTGAGCGGAAAATGTTAAACTATTAACAGCATGTTTAGTTGATGAATATGCTGAATATAATCCTAAATTATCCCAACCTAATAAACTTGATACATTGATAATTGTACCACTCTTTTGTTGACGAAGATATTTTGTTGTGTGTCTAAGAATGTTTAAAACACCAAATACATTTACATCGTAAATCTTTCTAATGTCATAATCATTGATTTCTTCAATTGCACCTGCTAAACCATATCCAGCATTGTTTACAACAATATCAATATGACCAAAATGTTTTACAATGGATTCAATTGATTCTTTTACATTTGTATCATTTGTAATATCAGTTTTGACAATTAACAAGTTTGATTTGTGGTTTTCAAGTTGAATGTTTTCTGGTTTACGTGTTAATGCTGCTACTTTGTATCCTTGATCCAATAACAATTTGATTAAACTTAATCCTAATCCTGAGCTTGTACCAGTAACTACCCAAACTGTATTATTATTATCAATTGGTTCCATAATTTATTATTATTTGTGTTTATGTTTTTTTAATGATTAAATTAAATTGTTTAAAATTTTGATTTATAGTTGTTGTAAATCATTCTCAATTGTGTGTTGTCACATAAAAAAATTCAAACTATAGTTTATAAAGGTGACACCAAAATAAATAACATTATTAAAATATCATTTATTCTTAGAATGCGTGTCGTAAAAAAAAAAATAATGACATTCTATACAAAAAAAAAAAAAAAAAAAAATAAAATATTCGAAAAAAAGATTTTTTTACAAGTATTGTAAGAATGTCATTCTTTTTTTTTTCTCGACCGATTTTAGTATTTTTTTCATTTTTTATGATACGACTATTTATATGATACAACAACTACCTTGTGTATCAACTATTAAAAGAATTCACCTGAAATCATTAGATATTATGATTATGATGCTGTATCTGGTCGTATCATTGCTTTAATTACTGCTCTAGCTGAAATTTATAAAGATAAATTTAAATTCAAAGTAATTATTGTAGCAGATGAAATTATGGTATCACCTGGTCTTCAAGAAGTACCAATTTCAAAAGAATGGGTTGGATGTTGGAAAGAAACAATTAATCCAACATCAATTAAACTTTATTAGATATACCAATTGGAAAATCAACTAAGAGCACAACTTAGTGCATTGGTTGATCAAATTGATGATAATGAAACTGAACAATTAGATCTAGATCAAACACCAATAACAAAGAAAGTAGTTAAAAGTTATCAACTTGGAAGTTTAGTATCAGCTTTATTTGATTCAAAAGATATTAAGCAATACACCATCCAATCAAGCACTGACGTTGGGGTCAAATTACATACATCTAGAAACGATACACTGGTAATGTATTTATTACTGTGTTAACTTTTTACTTTAGTCAACCAAAAACATCAAGATTTAACATTTGATCAATTTTTAACAAATTCATTTAAAGAAGAAAAGAAAAAAACAACTGATACAAATACTGCTGCTGCAACGAATACAAATGCTGCACCAATTCCAGAAGTCATTTTACCATTTATCAATGATCTTCCAAATCAATTAGACAATCTTTCCAACATCAACAAACCTGTTGGTGAATTAATTTCTTTAATTAAATTAAATGTTGCTGCATGGTCCAGTAGTTATCTTCACCAAACAATACCACTAAAACAAATCCAACCAAACTTCACAAAACATTAATGCAATACCATACTAAATTATTTGGAAAAAAAATACAAATACAAACACAAATACGAATACAAATAATAATATCGATTAAACAAACATAAATAAATTTAATTTCCATTATTTTATCACTTATGATTTTTTTTAAAAATAATGGTTTTTTATTGAAAATGATAAAAATTGAAATAAAAAAAAAGGAAAGAAGTTATGCCATATTAATTTTTTTTAATTTTTTTTTGCTTACCTATCATATTGTTTTTTTTGGATACCAGTTTTTCTCGTCATGTGTTTTTAACGGTTTTGTTTGATCAAAATATTTTTTTTTTGATAATACTACATATACACTAAAAATGTTGATAAAATTTATATTTGTATTTGTAACCTTCTTTTTATGTAGTGCTAAAGCAAACTCATCATCAGGATCATTAGAATTTTACATTACATTAAATGAATGTCCTCATGTTAATACAACAAATGTATTAGGTGAATGTTCAGTTGTAGAAGGATGTGGTTTTTACAGATCTGTTAAATCTGAAATTGAATTTACAAATAATTATCAAGCTAGATTTTATAGTAATAATAAATGTTCAGGTGTTTTCACAAGAAAAACAATTTGGTTTGAATGTGTTGAAGGTGGTTCAGAAGGTTCAGATTATTTAGTATTTTGTAATGATTACCCTGGAAGTAATGTAACAATTAAAAGTGATGTTGCAACAACAACAACAACCTCAACCTCAACATTTAAACCAATTTTTAGTTCAGGTAGTGGTAGTGGTAGTGAAAGTGAATCAATGACTTTAACAACAACAACAACAGGTCAACAAACAACATATTCTATTACAACAAGTTCAACATCTGGTATATCTGGTAGTAGTGTAACTGCAAGTTCAAGTAGTTCAACATTTAAACCAATTTTCAGTTCAGGTGGTGGTAATGATGATGATGGTGAATCAATTAAATCAATGACTTCAACAACTACAGATCATCAAACAACTTCTTCAACTACAACTGGTCAACCAACAATAACTTCAACTTCAAGTTCTGGTACATTTAGCAGTAGTAGCAGTAGTAGCAGTAATAGTATTAGTTCTGGATTTTTTTCATCAACAGGTGCAAATAAAATTAAATTAAATAAATAAATAAAACAAATACGGGTCTGAAAGTGGCATTTGCTTTTTGGTTTTTTTTTAATATTGTTTTTTTTTCGACAAAATCATAATGACAAGAATTTTTTTATTATTTATAAATAAATTTAATAAAATTAATATAATAATACCAACGTTTAATACAGGTTACAGAACGTTCTCAACAAACAATATTGCAAATACATCAAAAGAATTTTTATTAAAATCAATTGAAAATAATCAAAATGATTCAAATTTATATTATCAATTATCAAAAACATTAAAAAAGGATGAGAAAGTATTAATCAACAATACAAATAATATTGACCAAATAAAAGAAATGAATAAAATTCAATTATTAATAAAAGCAATTGATTTGGATGATATTAAAGATTGTTATAATTATGAATTATCACAACAATTGGATTTCAATGAAAATGTTAATATCAATGGTAAAATTTATAATAAAATGACATTGTTACAAAAGGAATTAGTGATTAATCCATTTTCATCAAAAGCATATTATCAACTTGGTTTAATTTATAAAAGTATAGATATGGTTCAAGATTCAATAAATGTTTTTAAATTATCAATTGCTCATGATTCTTCATTTACAGAAGCTTATTTACAACTTGGTATACAGTTACAATTACAATTACAACAAAATCCACATGCAGATAATTCAAATGTTTACTTTGAAAAAGGTTATTATTCTTTTTGGTTAACAAGAAAACAATTGTTTTTAAAAGTTTTGGAAGCCGAAGACAAAAATCAATTGGCTTTATATCATTTATCTTTGGAAAAATAAATAATGTTAATAGTCATTGTTTGGTTTAATATTATAAATGGAGAAGATAGCAGGTGGTCAAGGTATTGTTGTGTTAAAATAATTAAAAAAATAAAATTTAAATAAATTAATAAATAAAAAAAATTTTGGGGTTTTTTTTTATGTTTACCTAAAAAGGTAATTTGACAACATTCCAACAAATACATCATCAGCTCTTGATGGCGTATAGGTGGATGATACTTAATATTTATTGTTTTTAATTTGTTTTTAATTTGTTTGTTATTATTGTTGTTATTGTTTATTGTTGTGTTGGTAATAGTTGAATGAAATTTGTTCTGAGAGTACAATATTGAATTAGATGTTTAGGGATTGTAATTTTCATTAAATTGTTATTCCATTTTTTACTAACTCTTATTAACATGTTTTTAATTGAGATTACTTGCTTGATAAATTGATTTGCAGTTGTACAGAACTTTTCCATTCTGAGTGCTGTTGAAACAATTTTAAAAATTCTGCTTGTATTAATCTCTTGAATGTTTGTTTATTATAATATTGCTATGTCAGGATTATGATCATTTAGGTGTGTTTGTCATTGAAGGAAATGACACCGGTGGTATAATTGATGTTAAGGGCTTTTTACCAATTTTAACACCTGTTGTGATAACCCAATATTGAATTTTGATCACCTTCGAGTAGATATTAACTTTTCGATCTGAGTCACAATTACTTCTTTTGGTCTGTATTGATTGCTGTTGAATTTTGGTGTTCATTGGTGATGATATAGATCATCTAATGTTAATTCTACTATCTTATCTTTCTTTTCAACTTGTTGATCATCCATCATTACATCATCTGTATCAATTTCACCTTCTTCTTGTTATGTTGATTTTGAGTTGTTGAGTCAACAAGTTTACCTGTTTTAAAATGTGGTGTACCTTTTTTAATTTTTCAATTATTACACGAAAAATTACGATTGATTTTTGAATCAAATGATTTTAAAAACTTTTTTGCACCATCTTACAATTTTGAAAATATGTATTACCAGTGATGATTGTGATAAACTTTAGATATGTAATGTTATAATTTAATGTTATATATATGAATAATAATTGTACACGTTGTGATAATTGTGGTCCGTAGAATAATGAAATAAAATCCTCATTCTTTAGTTTATTATGATATTCTAAACTTTAATAATGGTGAAATAATAGAAATCTGCAACTGATTCCCTAATGGGCTAAAACCTTCTACAGGACAAAACCATTTA
>JABXES010008596.1:0-14157 GCA_013375695.1 Dictyostelium brefeldianum | reverse complement strand
TTAAAATTTTTAATTTTTTTAATTAAAAAAATAATAATTTAAAAAAATTAAAAAATTATTATTTTTTTATTATATTTTTAAAATTTAAAAAAAAAAAAAAAAAAAAAAAAAAAACGAACGAAACTTTTTTTGAGAAAACTGATCTTTTTTTTTTTAAATTACAAATAAATCATATCTTACAAATACTAGATGTAACAATTATTAATTTAGGTGGTGATTATATATAAAATGAATTTATTTTATATAAATAGAGGTCGTTGTTTTTTTTTTTTATAATGGAAAATTGTAAACAATTTTTGGTAATTTAATTGATTTTTCAACTTTGTTACGCAATTGTTGTTGTTGTCTTGTTAATTTTTTGGTGGAAGGTTGATTTGCATTTAAACAAATTGAAGGTAATTGGAATAATGATTCATCTGGTGAACCAACAAAATTATAGAAATTCAATACTACGAAACCTACTGGTGAATTAATATTACGAGTATTAGATGCCATAATTGAACAATCTTGTTTATTAACTACAAGTTGTTGAGATGAAAAGTTACCAATTACCAATGGATTTGGACCTTGGAATAATTCAACATCAACAGTACTGAATTGGCTATCACCAACATATTCTAAATCAAATGCATTTGGAATATTAAATCCTAATGGTTGTTTAAAACAATAATCAACACCATTTACATTAACTTGAACATATTGAGTACTCTATATAAATTGATTCATTATTAGAAAATTAATATATATACAGGTTAAAAAATACAAATAACAATATCAAATAAGTACTTACATTTTTTCCAAAACCCCATACTTGACCATTGTGTGATGGATCGGCATTTGCATCAAATAGATAGCTTACATAAATTTGTTGGTTTGGATAATCAACATCAAATAAACCTTCTTCAAAATAAGATAATTGTTCAATACACCAGAACCAGAACTAGAACCAGAACCATCATTACTTTGAAAATTACTATTGTATCCAACTTGAATAAAACCACTTGAATGACCTTGAATTTGAGGCCCAGTACTAGTGTAACATTGTTGCTGTGCTTTAACAATACCACGATTTGGGTTAATAGTGATTGATTGTGCACAACTAATTGCAATAGTTATTAATAATATTAATGATAATAATAATTTCATTTTATTCTTTATTTTTTAAATTATTTATTTAAATTAGATTTAATCGATTGATTTGTTTTTGTTTTCTTTAAAAAGATTTTTAAAAATAACTATTTATATCATTTTAATTTTATCCCAAAAATTAAATTTAGATATTTTAAATTTTTAAAAAAAAGATATTTTTTGAAATTGGATTTTTTTAATAGCCACCATTAATAAAAATGACGTTTTCTCTTGAATTTATAATTAAAAAATAACCAGGATAACAATAATGGTTCTATAGCTATTCCATTTTATAAATTTTATTGTCAAATTTTGACAATTTTTTAGACCAACTTGCCGAGGATGATGTTTTTATATAAAAATCAAAAGTCATAAATTTTTAGAATAATGATATATTCGATAATGTTTCGAAGACTATGGAAATCAATAGTCATCAAAAATTATAGAATAGTGGTGTATTCGATAAATTTTAGAAGATTATTTAAAAAAAAGTATGAAAATGATGTTTTATTATTAGAGAAACCAGCAATCGAAAAAAAAAAAAACCAAAAAATACAGTTAACACAAAGTTATCATTTTATTTTTTTATAATAGTTTTTATAATTTTGTGTTAATTTCATTTGAAATAAATAAAGTAACTTCTGTTTGACTTTTAAAATTTGCAAAATAATTTACATATTTTTGAGAGGTTAAATCAAATTGATTTTGATAATTTTTAGAAATGAATAATAGTAATTCCAGTCTATTGGTTTTGATAATATAGAAAATGATTTGATCCTTTATATATAATTGAATATCTGGTAAAAGATCTGATGATTGGTCAATTATTGTTTGGTCAATCAAAAATATCAATGAATGTAAATCACCACGTTCAACTATTAATAATACTATTGATTCTAATAAATCAACTAGTTTTACTAATGTATCACATTTATTAATTATTGAAATTAAATTTGAATTTAATAAATTACCATCTTCAAAATAATGATATTTTAAAATTGTATTATTTGAAATTGAATATTTTGCGTGTGATGCTAAATCCATTTCAGAATTATCTTTTGATACTAATATCCATTCTATAATTTCCATTGATGTTATTGTAAATTTTTTAGTTGTTTGAATTTTTAACATTTTTATAAATGTTGATAATGGAAAACCAGATATTGTTTCATTTGATGTTAAATTTGAATTTGTTTGTCTATAATTTCGAATAATTAATTCAAAATCATCAATATTTTCATAAACAAACTTTGCACCTTTTGAAAGTGCAGGTCTATGAAATTGGAAACCAAAAAAGTTGATAGAGATTTTATTAATTTGATTTTGATATTCTAGAGGGTATTTTGATTTGAAATGTTTTAATATTTCTACATCAACTCTGTCAATTAAATGTGTAAAATTAAAAAACATTGTATCTTTAATTTGATCGTACACAACATCAAACATTTCTGTATGTTTAATATGTTCAAATATCCCATGATTTAAATATGTATCAAATTTAGCACCATAACCATTTAAAAGATCAATAATAAATTTAACATAGGATACATTTGAATATGATACAAAAACCAAAAATAAATTTGGTAGTGTTAAAACTGAATGGTTTTCACATGGGTTTTGATACGAGTATGTAAATGAATCTTTAATAAATTGAATATGACGATCTGTATCATTTGGACAATATCTAAATAAATCTAATGGATCTACATGTTGATTAAATGATTTTGATTCGTTCACTGGATCCAATTGTTCTAATAATTTGAAATCACCCAATGAAAATACTTCAGTTGACAATAATAAAACTGGAACGCTTGTTAACAATGAATTGATTTTACTACCATTACCTCTATTAAATTTAATTTCATAAAATATTAAATTTTCTTTTGATTTATCACCTGTAAATGGTTGAATTTGAGATACCATTTCACCAATTATTATGTTTGTTGATTGTAAATCTTGAATTGTTGTAGTCAATTCTTTAGTGGTAAAATTTGATTTCTGTTGTTCAAAATAACCAACTGATGGTAAGTTGATATGATTATTAAATGATAAAACTATACAAAGGTCAAACAATTGTTCCAAACTTAATTTCTTTAAAATTAATAATAATGGTGGTTGTTTTTTCATTTCACCAGATGGTTTATTTAATCCAAAAGCTTCATAGTTTTTAACCAAATATTTGGCGGTAGAAATATTTTGATCAACACTTTTAACACAAGTATATTCATTTCCAAAATGATATAATGTATCCCAAACTTTATTTGAAATTGTTAGACCAACATTTACTCTTGATTTCAAATATTCCAATACCTTTATTGATCCATATTTAATTGCACTTTTAAACAGTGTTGTATCATCATTGTTAACAACATATTTATTTTGATCGGCCAATACTTTTAAAACCACTGCACAATCAAATTTAACTGCTGTTGTAACCATATATTCAATTTGGTGTTCTTCTACCAATGGAAAGTATAAACTATAATTTTTAAATAAGTTTATATAAAATTCAGTATCCTCCTCTTTATTATAATTTTTAAAGAGTAGACCATGCAAATCGTTTCCTCTTTCATCCCAATTTGCAAATAACACTTGATTATGTTTTGATGAATCATTGAAATCATTAAAATCTATGATTTCACATCTCTTTACTTTATCTACCAATAATATTTTGTTGTGTTTAATTAACCTTTGAAAATTATTAATTTGATAATATGAATATCTAGTAGGAAACCCTTCAATTGATTTTGATTCTTTTAATTTATTAAATATCGTTTTTTGTAAATATACATTTCTCCAAACTTTAAAAAATAAACAATTGTCTGTCATTATTATTATTTGTATGGGTCGGATATTTTTTTATTAACTAAATTTTTGAAAAATTAATTTTTTTTTAAATATCTAAAATTGTGTAAATTTCCATGAAAATTTCATGTTTACGACGTCATGGAATGTGTTGTTGAAATTTATTTAAAAAATAAATATCGAAACAGATAAAACTTTCTTAAATTTTATGTGATTGTGATTCATTAAAGAATGAGAATTAAAAAATACAATATCTTTGTTTTTACTTGAAAAATCTAATTCAATGTATACCAACAAAGTTTTTATGCGAATAATATGAATATAATAATTAAATAAACAGTTTGAATTGTTTAGTTCTTTGTATTTGGTTGTTTATAATAACTGTTTGTAATAATATGTCATTTTTCATTGTATAATTTTGTACATACACTGTTTTTAGCTGTTATCAACAACACACACCATATGTTTTAAATGTTTACAACTGAATTATTAAACAATAATTTTTTATCTCTTTTTTAAAAATCTATCCCCATAAATGGTGAAAAATAATAATAATAAATAAAATTATAAAATTTCACTCTATAACCACAAATTACGATATTTTATGTGTTTCTTTGTTTTACATGTATAAAATGTTTGTATGTGAGTGAATGTGGGAGTGTGTGTTATATTTTTTATATTAGACATTTTATTTAAATCGGTAAAAGATATTTTTTATTTTTTTTAATTATTTTATAATTTTTTAACCCTTTTTTTTTTTTAAAAACGCAATTTTTCTTATTTTGTACATTATTTTTTATTAATTTATTTAAAATTAAATAAAATTATATATTATATATTTTAAAAAAGAGTTATATGCACATACTAAAATATTTTTTTAAAATTTAAATTTCGCTTTTTAATAAACATAAACAAGTAAAAAATAGATAAAACCACATACACACAAAACAATATATATATAGATTATTTTATTTAATTTTATTTAAATAATCATTTATCTTTTAAAAAAAAGGTAATTACTTTACATTACACTCACTCACACACTAACTCAAATACCAACACAATTAACTATTTAAAATTAAACTAAAATTTGTACAAAAATTATTTTTTTAAAAATAAATATTTCATTCTTTTTTTTTTATTTATTCTTTTAAATTCTCAATTATTATAAAACTACTATATAGTATGTTCATTTTATTTTTTTAAAAAATATAGATTGTTAAAAATATAGTCATACTAATTTATTTAATAAATTAAATAGTTAGTACAATAAATTAACAACAACAATCAATATATAAGAATGTCAGAAAATATCGAATCATATCATCCAAATAATAAAAAAGGTGGATTTAGTAATAGTTCAAAACCATATACATTGGATAATATTCAATATAATACACCACCAACAAATATAAATGAAGGATCACCATTAGTTACAAATCGTGATTATCCATCAGAATCATCAATTGATATTGGTGATGGAATTCTATCAATTGTAGATTACAGAATTAAAGAAAATATAAATTTCTACAGTTGTTGGGGAAACACATTATGTTTTGCACAATTAGTATTGGGAACATATTTATATTTTTCATGTGGCACAGATGATACTTATTTCATTTTAACAACAATTGCAATATTCAGTCATACATTATCATGTTGTTTAGGTTTATATTCAATTGTACAAAGACATGTAATTTTACTTATTAATGTATGTATATATATATTAAATTTGATTAATATGTATAGATTGAAATTCTAATTTCTAATATAAATGATTTTAATGTGTATTTCAGTATACAATATATGCATTTGTAATTTTAGGTGTAAACATATCAGTATTTATCTTATCAGCATTAACTTTGAAAGGTAGTTATCCATGGTGGTTATTTATTTCAGGATTAATCATTTTAAATATTCAATTCTTTGGTATTAGATATTTAATTTCATTGATTCTATTATTAAGAGATTTACAAAATCGTGAAATTCATACAAACATTGTAAATACACCTGTATTAGCTGAACCAATTTATGTACAACCACCACAACCACAATATCAACAAGTTTATCCTGGTCAACAATCACAACCACAACAACAATATTATTATTATACAACTCCAAATATTAATCAAAAATAAATTTTAATAAAAAAAAAAAAATTTTAATATATTTAAATATATAGTATTTATTTGTGATTATATATTTAATATTATACTTATTTTCTATATCTATATCAACAATACTTATTTTAAAATTTATCCAAATTTAAATAAACAAATAATAATAAATGGTTGTGTTGGACATTGTTGGACTGAAGGTTTACCACAATTATATATGGATGTGGTAAATTGTATCAATTTTAATTACAGAATTTGAATTTAAATTATTTAAATCTGAGATAATTTCAATTAGTACAATTTATGTAGTAAACAAAAACTAATGGAATGAAAAAGATGAAAGATGAAGATGACTCTTAAGAAATTAAAAAAATAAAATAAAAATATATGTTATGTTATGTGTATGTAAAGAATCAACTATTTTATTTATGATAATTTAAGAAATAAATATTACCATTTGTATCAGAAGTAACAATATGATTTTGATAGATATCCATAGAGGTGATTGGTGAATTATGAATAAATTCATTTTCAATGGAAGCAGTATTAAAATTCCAAACAATGAGAGAACGATCATTTGAAACTGAAACAAGACGAGTTGAATCCAAGAATTTCAATGAAGTGATTGAAGATGATTGAGTAGTGAGAATTCTTTTTGATTTCTTTGTTTGTAATTCCAATAATTCAACAACACCACTAAATGAACCAATTGCAAGATACTTATCATTTGGTGAGAATGATAATGCTGTAATATACGATGATATTGGACAATGAACGATTGGTTGTGATAATTTTGGTGAAATAATTCTCACTTCATTCAAACGTGAACCACCTGCTAAATAATCACCAGAGGTAGAAAATTGAACACATTCAACCCAATCTGAAAATGTTGACATTGTAGTTGAACATTTCTCTTCAGTGTTGAAAAGGTTGATTTGATTTGACCAATTAGAGTAAGCGAATAATGGATTAAATTCATGTGTTGAATTAAGAGTAACCATTGGATGAACTGATGAACGTGTAATTTTACCAGTGGTTTTCTCTTCTAATATTGGTGTATTCCATTGACGATTATAAATTTTAATTGAACCATCTTGAAGACCAACAAATAATACATCATCACGATCAAATGAACATGTTGTAACTGGTGATTCAAATACCAATGTTTTAAGATTAACACGACTCTTTGCATCCCAAATTTGTAATACACAATCTTGACCTGCTGATGCAACATATTTACCATCTTTTGAGAAAACAACTTGGTTAATTGATCCTTTATGTGCCGATGTAGTAGCTGTTGCTGTTGCAAATTCCCATAATTTGACTGTACCGTCATCTGATGATGATGCAAATGATAATGTTGTTGATGATGTTGACTCTGAACTACCAAAACCTGTGCTACCAGAAGTACTAGTTGAAACTGGATTAAATTGAACTTGTTTAATTGAACTTGAATGACCAGATAAAGTAGCAAGACAAGAACCAGTAACTGGATACCAAGATTTAATATAACCATCATCGGATGATGAGAATATTCTACCAGAATCATCCAATGAATTTACAACATCACTAATACGAGTATTATGACGAAGTGATGTAATTTCATTACCAAATTGTGAATCCCATACACGTACAGATCCATCAAAGGAAGCACTAACAATATACTTTTGATCTTTTGTGAAAAATGCTTTTTCAATTGAACTTGTATGACCTTTCAAACAAAGTTGTTCAGTACGTTGTTTAATATTCCAAACACGTAAATTGAAATCCCAACCACCACTAACTAAACGTTTTGAATCTGGTGAAAATGTACAAAAATTAACCCAATCTGTATGACCAGTTAAACGATACAATAGCTTACGAGTTGATGTCAAGTAAAGTGCAATTGAACAATCACGTGATACAGTAGCAATATAAGTACCATCTGGTGAAAATGTACAATGTTTAATTGTATTTGTTGAACCTTGAGTTGACAATGTTTCAGTCAATACTTCTCTTGTCCAAAGCTTTGTGCTGTAATCATCTGAACATGAAATTAATTGTTGTTCATTTGTTGGATTAAATGCTAAACAATTAATTGGATCATTGTGTGCTTTAACAATTGAATATTCAATAGTACCAGTATGTACATTCCATACATTAATTGTTAAATCTTCAGAAGTTGATGCGATGAGATTACCACTAGCAGAAAATGAAATACTTGTAATAGCACGTGTATGACCATGAAGTTTATTACCAATTGGACGATACAATGTATTTGAAGATACATCAAATAATCTAACTGTACAATCAGTTGCACCTACTGCTAATATTGATGAACCATTTGGTGAGTATGCTAAACAATTAGCCCAACAATCACCACCTGGAATTTGAAAATTACTCAACTGATTACCCAATGTAGATGACCAAATTTTAATTGTTGAATCATCTGATGCAGTTGCAATATAATTACCATCTTTAGATAATGAACAATGATTAACTGATTTATTATGTGTACCCAATACAGATATTAATTTCTCTGATGCAATATCAAATAACAATATATCATTTTTCATTGTTGTTGCAATAATTTGTTTTGAATTCAATGTGAATTTACAAGATTTCATTGATCCATACAATAACGATTGATCAATTACATGAAGTAATCTATTTTTACCAATTGATTCAAATGGATTCCAAATTTTAATTGTACCATCCCAAGATGATGATGCAACAAGTAAACCATCTGGTGACCAACAACAACTGTTTACAGGTTTTGAATGTGCAGATCTAAAATTTCTAAATATATTTTTATCATATGTATTATAGATGATAACAGATGAATCCCAAGCACATGTTAATAACAATTGATTATTTGTTGGTGAAAATTCACAATAATTTACAGCACGTGAATGATCTTTAAATTGTGCTACTTGATTACCAACTACTAAATCCCAAATTATAACTGAATTATCCCAACTTGCACTTGCCATTGTTTTACCATCATCTGAAAATGAAAAACATGATATCCAATTTGAATGACCAATCAATGTCAATAATTCCGACCCATTTGATGATTTATAAATATGAATAATTGAATCTTTACCTGCAGATGCAATCATTGTACCATCTTTACTATAACAACATGCTGTTGCACCATCCTCTAACCCAGTAATAGTTTGTTTACAAATATCTTTAATTTGTGGTTTATTTAACCATTCAATCCATGTACTTGAAGTTGTTGATATTGTACCTGGTATATGAGTTGGTACATTTGCAGCAGCAACTTTATGACAATATGAATTATTTGGTTGATTGTATGCTTGTTGGAATGTTAATTCAGGTGATTTTGAAAGAATGTGGGTATTTGATGAAACAAAGTCACAAAAATCTTTAATGTGATCGAGCAATTCTTTATTCTTGATTAAACGTGATGGAGCATTTAATGAATTCTTTTCTTTTTCATTTACTAAATCATCACCAGTAATTTCCAAGTAATCTGAAATCAATTCAAATGCTAAACCAAATTTACATTTTCTTTCAATGAATTTCAAGTTACATAAAGTTTCTTCCAATTGATTGAATAATCTAGCTTTAGTTAAATGATATGGTAATTCTGAAAATGCGATTGACTCTTCACCGCTCCAATGTTTTGTATTATCAGGGTCTGCTTTACCTTGATAATATGATGATAACAATTTATGAATTTTAATTGAGCTATCAGATTGTGAATGATATCTTTTCAATATTGCCAATTTTAATTGATTGTGAAAGAATTCTAAACCAATTTCATCTTTAACACCACCAATGGATGATTCTTCATTTTCAAATGTTTGAACTAATAATGTTGAAATTGAACGATAGATTCTAGACCATAATGCAATTGGGAACTGTTGTTCTTTAGTTTCTGGTCTTGCCAATATAGAGAGTATATCATCTTCATATAAAGGTACACGAGAACATGCAATTGACCCAAGAATCACTGTGATTAGTTGTTTACCATGTTCATTTTCAAGACGGTCAAGAATGTCATCAAATAATTTTGGTAATGTTGAAGCTAAATTTTTAATTTTATCAGTAAGATTTTCAAATTGACCATGATATCTTAACTCTTCACATGCCAATACTAAATATAATGGATTATTTGCATCAGATTTATTCAATAGTAATGACATTTGATTGTTATTTGCAGACTCATCCAATTTCTTTCTGTATTCATCAAATTTACTTTTTACTAATGAATGACGATCTTTCAATTCCATTGGTGAAACAGTTATTTCAGTTGGTGGTGTTCTTCTACGACGAAGTACTTGTAATGTATGATCACCATCCAATGTTGAAATTAATATTTTAACTGGTGATGCAATTGGTAACCAATCCAAAGTATGTGCACGATTCTTTTTATCTAATTGATCAATACCATCAATTACAATTAAAACTTTTTGACCACCACCTAATGAAGCTGCTTTAACAGATGCTTTCTTGAGGAATGTTGAAAATTGTACTTTCAATTCTGAATATTCAATATTCAATGGTACAGATTGTTCATTTAATGATAACTTTTGATTAATTTGATTACAAAGGGAGATCAATGTTTTTCTAATATCAATTGAGTCTGTTGTTGAACCAATGTAATGACTGATTACAATATATTGATCACGTTTATTTTTAGCGTAAACTTCTGGAATTGCTTTATTTACAAAATATGAAATCAATGATGATTTACCACAACCTGGTTTACCTGTTACCAAAAATGTATTTGATCTATTAAATTGTAATTTTGATGAACGACCACTACTTGAAAATGGTCTAACAATTTCACAAAATTTGAATAAACAATTTAATTCATCTTTACGACCAACAAAATTTTTACACTTCAAATCTGAATAAATTGAATGTTGATTTAATTCATATTGATATGAATTGAATGGTTCAATATCAGTGGTAGTAGCAATGGATGTACTAGTATGATGACCATCTAAATTAAATACTTTAACAATATTTGACCAAAGATCATCTTGAATTTTATTACATAAATCATCGAGATCAGTTGAAACTGGTACACCATCAGAATTAAGACCACCCCATTTAGCATGGTAGACGTATGATGAAAGATTTGAAGAATTTGACGAAACTATTTTATCTTTAAGTGAATCCAATTTAAAACTACTAATACGATCTTCACAATCAAATTGATCACGATATTGTTTTGGTACTTGTTGCATAAATGAAGAATCACGAATATAAATTAATGAATTTGTATTTGAAGATTGGTTATGTTTTTTGTTGAATGATGAATAAAGTATTTCCAATTCTGTAATTGAACGAGTAGTTGATAATTCTCTAATCCAATCATACTTTTCATCAGATGGAATTTGATCTTTTCTTGGTGTCCAACCATATCTACCACCAAGTAAACCAATGAAAAATGGTCTACAACGATCAACTTCATCTAAACATAAATCAATTGAACGATTTCTTAATGATTCTTCTTCAGTAATACCCCAACGTAAATCAACTTCTGTTAAATGAATTCTATTCTTGAGACATTTTGCTCGTAACTCTGGAAATACAGTTTTAACCAACATATTTCTTTCACCTTGCATATCTAAAAATGTTGATGAAATAAATACTTTTGCATTTCTCCATGGTTTATCTTTAACAATCATTGGAATATTGACTATTGTTGATGGAACTGCAGTAGTTGCTGATACTACTTTATCATCTGATACTGAAACGATTGAAGTTGGTTTCTTTAATAATTCAGGAATACGTTTAATTTCATCAATTTTTTCAATGTATTGTAATTGTTGATCGGCACCACCACGTTCAGCAATGAATTTTAAAATTGATTCACTAAAACCTGAAATGTAAACATCATTTTGATGACGATCTTGTTCAGTACCAGAAGTGGAAGGAGCAACTTGACCAGATAAATTAATATTTACGTAAAGTAATTCTGGATTAACATCTTGACGATACTTTGATAAAATGTTATTTCTTGAAGTATCAGCAGAATCAAATTGAACATTTTTATCAGACATAATTAAAATGTTATCAACTTTTGTTTTTGGAAGAAGGAATTCGTCAAGTATAACATCAATTGGAAACATTGGAACTTGAGCATACGATGGAACATAATCTTCAAATACTTGAGTAATCAATTCTTTCAATGATTTCATGTTATCTAAAATTGAATCTGATTGTAATTCTTGTACTTTGAAAAAAGTTTGAACTTGACTATCTGGTTTATAACCAACTAAATAGAGATCACATTCTTCACATACAAATTTACACATGAGTGAAAGAAGTAATGATGATTCCAACATTGAGTATTTACCAGCAGTATTTGATTTACAAACAGATTCAGTATCTGTAGAAGTTACATAACAAAATACAACTGTATTACCACGAATTGGTTTAACATTATGAATTGTTGATAATTTAACAGCGGTATCCAATGCAGTACGATATTGATTGAATAGATCAGCTGGTGGATAATTTTGAATTTTAGTTTTCTTTTCAGTTGACCATAATTTCAATTGATCGATATCCACTGGAATTGCATCATAAGCAGCAAGGAAACGTAATGGAAATTGTTTAGAATTTGCAATAGTTTGATCATTTGTCAATTTTGATATAATTGATTTATGAATTGAAGCAGGTACACCGGTTATGATCATATTACGTAAATTACGTAACATTGCCATGAATGGAAGTTTATTCTTATTCATTAATTCTTCCCATGTTTCACTATTGTTACCTTTGGCAGATACTAATGTTTCCCATGTTTCTGGTATTGGTAATCTCATACGTTTACCTGCTCTTTCCGGTTCGAAAGTACCTGGTAATTTATTTTTAACAAATTCTTCATATGACAATGGATACTTTTTACCAAGAATTGACATTATATTGTATGTTGGTGTTGAAATATGTAATACTCTAATCAAATTTTTCAATGATGCACTTTGACTATTACTGGCTTTAGCAATCAATTCATCCCTTTGTTCTGGATTCTTTTTAATCATATCCTTTAACTTCTTTCTTCTTCTTTTAATCTTTCCTTCGGTATTATATTTACCCAATTGATATGTATCAAATTCAATAAATTTATCAACCATAACATTTCTTAATGATTTTGGTATATTATTGGTCCTATAAAAAAGTTAAATATTAATATAATGGTATGATATGTTGTAATGTGGTTTATATAGTTTTACTTACTCTGTTATTTTTGATAAAATTGTTGGTAATTCTAACCAATCAGATGGAATTTTAATTAAGAATTTGAAATAACGTTTCAAGTATGGTTGAGTAGTTGGAATTAATGATGAAAGACAAATTAAATAATTTGCAACTGTACGAATACCTAATTCATCACGAGTGTAGAGAATTAATTTGAGAATGAATTCTGGATCATAATATGATAATTTGTAAACTGATGTCATGATTAATTCCAATGTTGGTGTTAAATAGTTGACTCTTGGTTCTTTAATCATTGATGCTGATACAATATTAATTAATTTTAATTTTAATTCTCTAATTTCTTCAGCTCCCAAACTTTCAATTGGTGAATCTTTTAAAATTTTGAAAAATTCTGATTGTTTTTTGTTGTTGTTATTAGTTGATAATTGACCTTCTTCATTATTATTGTTGTTATTGTTAAATTCTCTTGGAACTCTAGCGGATTGCGAATTTGTTGCTGCACCTCTACCACCTCTTGTTGATCCACCTCTACCACCTCTACCTCTTGCAACTCCTCCTCTGCCCCTGATCATTCCACCACGTGAACTCATTTTTTAAATAATTAATAAAAAAAGTACTTTATTAACGAAAAAAAAATTTAGATTTTAAATTTTTGAAAATATAAATATGAATATATATATGAAATAAAGAAATTTATTTATTTAAAATTTTGATGTAATAAATAAATAAAAAAATTTGTGATAATATATATATATATTTAATTGCAATATAAAAAAAAGAAAAACAAAAAAAAAAAACCATTGATTGATTTTTTTTTTTTTTTTTTTTATAAAAATTGGTTATTATTTTTTTTTTTTTTTTTTTTTGGGGGGGTTTTACACATGTGACGGTGCCCACGATAAACTGTTTGTTGATGGGGGGG
>JABXES010008592.1:0-14182 GCA_013375695.1 Dictyostelium brefeldianum | reverse complement strand
TATTAAAAAAAAAAAAAAAAAAACATTTTTTTTCTAAAAAAAAAAAAAAATTAAAAAAATAAAAAAAAAAAAAATTTTTTTGTGGCAAATATAATTTAAAAAAAAAAAAAAAAAAAAAAAAAAAAAAAATTCAATTTTTTCGTTTTTTAGGTGATCACAAAATTTTAAAATTTAAATTATTTTCATATAACTCACACACATAATCACCATCATCATTGCAAAATAATATGAATAGAGTAAAATCTATTTATTCAAAAAATACTAAACAATTATGTATCAATACAATACAAAATAGAATAACACCATATATAAATAGTAATAGCAATAATAGTAATTCGCATAATAAATCAATAACTATATTAAACTCCGCAACCACCAATTATAATAATCAACTACAACAACAAAATGAATTAATTCAAATTAGAAATTTTGGATTTTTAACAAATATATATAGTAATTTTAAAAATTTATTTACACAAGATCCAGAATATGAAAAGATGGTAGAAGATTTTGATAAAACATTTTTAAATAGTAGGATGGCAAAAAAGAAAGAACGTGAAGAGATGGAAAAAAAAAAAATGGAAGAAAAGATGGAAGCATACTCAAAATCAGCAGAACAACGTGCAAAGGAAGAAGCAAATTTATCAGAAGAGGAAATTGCAGAGAAAAGAAAGGAAGAACAAAGATTATACGAAGAATTAATTCAAGAGAAAGAAAAGAAACAAGGATTCAAACCATCATCATTTAAAATGGCACCAAAAGGAGATGATATTGTTAAAGATACAGAACATCAAATTCAATTGAAAAAAGATTTTGAAATTGCAAAAGGTGTACGTCCAATGCCATTTGATTTAGATAGAATTGAACCTGATTTTGAAGAATGTCAAGATTTTATTAGTGCTGGATTATCAAGATTATACGTACCAAAACCAGATGATGAAGATGGTATTAATTCATTCTTTTATGAAAATAGACCAATGACACTGATTGAACAATTTGATAACACTATGGAAACATATGAAGAACCAATGGAAAAATTGAAACTGATGGAAGAAGAAGCACGTTCAATGGGTATTAAATTTGATGAAATTGATTGGGATAACTTTTTTTTCACAGAAGCAGAATTTGAAGATTTGCCAAAAGAATTTTTAGATTTTTTCCATAGAAAGGCCGATAGCGAAGTAGCAAGAAATCCAGAATTACTAAGAGAAATATTGGAAGAGGAGGAAAAACTAGCAGAAAGGGAACGTGATGCATTAAGAGTATCAGTTACAGATGATCAAGGTAGAGAATTGGACGCACCAGATCATCCACATTTGTATCCAGTTACAACCAATTATTTAAATGAAACCACAAATACAGTATACGATGAATTTGGACAAGAACAACGTGTAAAAAAACCATTGGAATTACCACCATGGTGGATGGAGTTGGATTATCATATTCCAAGATTATTGGTTAACTTGTTCAATAAGAAACCAGTACGGGGTCAAAATGGTAAATTGGAATTCTCTCAAATACCTCATTTATACAGATGGAAAAATAAAATCATTAAATCAGGTACTGATTACAATTCAACAATTGTTGATAATTGGGATAACTTATTCCCTGGATTTTCATCGAAACAAGTGATTCGTGATTCATTTGATCATTTCCTACCAGCTTATTTCCATCATTTTTTCCAAGGTAATCTAAGAGAACTTGAACAATATACAACTGATCGTGGTCATAAACAAACCGTTAAAAAGATTGCACAATACGAAGGTGAACATAAAGTTTTGTGTGGTGATTTCATTCGTTTAGCAAATCTTCAAAAATTAAAATATGTCCCCGAACCAAAAGGTGGATTCTCTATTAAATTATCAGTTCAAGTATTCCATACAATTGGTTATAGAAATTACAGTGGTGATATTATCGATATGAATGAAGAAACTGAAGCAGCACTCTATCGTACAGCGTTCAAAATTTATTTATCATTCGCTCCCCACAAGAATAGATTTGGTTGGGCTGTTAGAAGAATAATTCCAGGTCAATCTTATGATTTCAGTATCCAAGATTTAAATTCTGATAAAAAAGATGGTGCAAAACAAAAAGAAAAAGATGAAGATGATGATTAAAAGATAAAGACGATGATTAAATTTTGAATCACGTGATCTTGTCTCCCTGCTTCCATTCTCAAAATCTTAAAATTTAAATTATTATATAAATAAAATAATGTCAAACAAATATATTTGTATTTTTATAGTTATTGTTTATTGATGTACTAATTTAAACTAACCTTTTGTGTTCAAAGTTTGAATATTTATAATAATTGTAGAAACATGTAACAAAATTGTAGAGTTTTTTAATAAAGAATAAATAATAATCATTGGCCAAATTAACGAATATCGCATCAAAATTTAAAAATAAAAGTAAATCAATATTGATTAAATGTTGTACATATTAACACACTAGTTGTACATTGTATTTTTATAGTTATTGTTTATTGATGCACTAACTTGGAAATTCGTTTCCGACCTACATAAAAAATTAAATTAAAAAAATAATTTATTAAAAAAAAAAAACTAATGCTGGTCGGAGCTCACATTTTGACATATCATTATGAATATTACCATTTAACCACTTTATAAATATTCAATACATATACATATAATATTATATATACAATATAAAGAATGAAAAATGAAGGAGCAGGTGATGTAAATTATGGTGTTTTTGGTAAAGGTTATAATAATTTTAGACAACAAGAACCAGAAATATTTGATATAATATTAAAAGAGTTGGGAGAAGAATCAAAGAGTATATTAAATGTTGGAGCAGGAGCAGGAAGTTATGAACCAGTATCTGAAAATGGTAGAGTGGTAACTGCTGTTGAACCATCAGAAGCAATGAGAGCAATGAGAGTTGATAATAATTCAATTGTTGTAAATGGTGTTGCTGAAAATTTACCATTCCCAGATAAATCATTTGACAGTAGTATGACAACATTTTCAGTTCATCAATGGCCAAACTTGGAAAAAGGTTTAAATGAAATGAAAAGAGTTACCAAAGGACCAGTATTAATATTAACATGTGATCCAGAATTAGTTAAAAGTTTTTGGTTATATGATTATTGTCCACAAGTATTAGATACCGAAGCAAAGAGGTATCCACCAATAAAGAGAATCTGTGATATTTTAGGTGACAATATATCAATTATTCAAATTCCAATTAACAATTATTGTAAAGATGGTTTTAATGAAGCCTATTATGGTAGACCAGAAATGTTTTTAAACCCAGATGCATTGGTTGCATGTTCAGCATGGTCATTCATTGATGACTCAACTCGTTCAACATTTCTTAATAAATTATCATCTCATTTAAAATCTGGTGAATGGGATGAAAAGTATGGTCAAATGTATCGTAATCAATCTCATTTTAAAGGTTCATTATGTTTAATAATTTCAAAACCCCAAATTAGTAAATAAAATAATGATTTAAATGTTTCTTTTTATTGTTATTTTGTATAATGCGATAATTAATATATGTACATTGTCAAATTTGATCATCATTAAATGGTGTTGAAAATTATAATAATTTTATAGCCTCTTTCAAACTTTGTGGAGTAACTTGTGACATTTCATTAACCTTTCTGAATTCAAAAATTGAACCATTAATATTTTTTACCATTTCGGTATCAATCTTTATGAATCTTACTTTTGAATATGTTTCAGATAGTTTTTTAAATGAAGGTGCTAAAATAATTATTTAATAAAAATTTGGTATATTGTTTGATATGGATATCCATATTAAAACATACCTAAAGCTTTACGTTGTCCACTTTTTTTAATGAAATTTTGTTATTAGTATTGATGTTTTAATATGTATGATAAAATGATAAGATGATTAAGGATTAAACAACGAAAAAAATAATAATTAATAATACGATTTATCATCCAGCCATTAAAAAGAGCATATAAAGTTTGGTCATTGTTTAACTGCTCATCAAGTTGGGATTCATTTTCATATGTGTTTTTAATAAAAATAAACATTGTTAAAAGCATTGACTTGATTACTGCTTTCTCAGTATCTATTATCATTTTCAATTTCTATATAATTTAAAATTTTTTTATTTGTTTTAATTTACTAAAATTTAAACCACCAAAAAGAATAAATAAAATTAAATTAGCGAGAGTAAACATATTTGAGTAAAAATTAAAAACATGATCAAATGTTTAATAATAAATTGATTTTCTCAAATAATATAATAATTGTTTGATCAAAATTTTAAATATTCTTTTTTTTTATTATTATTATTATTATTGGGCAATATGTGTTAGATAATATACACCCACTGTGAAATTTGATTTAATGGTCTTGTAAATTATGCTAATGAAGCAAGATTCTTTTCCAAACTTGATGCAGAAGCACCTGCAAATTCACTAACCTTTACACCTCCCTTATAAAATTCAAACTTGGGAACACTAGAAATAGTTTGAACTTGGACATGATCCTGTAACAAATCAATATCAATTTTTATGAATCTAATACTAGGATTAGATTGAGCCAATTTTACAAAAACCGGTGCTAAAATAATTAATTAATTTAAATTTATTTATTTATTAATATAGTGTTTTATATTGTGTTATAGGAATATTAATAGTGGTATTTTAAAGACATACCAATAGCTCTACAAGGCCCACACCTTTTTTAAATTTTATATAATAATAATAATAATAATTAATATGAGTTTTAGTAATTTTTTTAAAAAAAAAAGCAACAACAATATAATATAATTAATAATTACCATGTTGCAGTGAAATAGAGTACATAAGGTGTTTGAATATTTTTTAACTCTTCATCAAGTTGTTGACCACTTTTAATTTCTATATAATTTGACATTTTGTTGTTATTTATTTGTTTGTTCTTTATAAAGTTAAAATATTTTATGAAATAAAAAATAAAAATTATCATTCAATAAAAACATTAAAATTCAAAAAAATAAAAATTAATTGGTGTGAATTAACATACTTTATGTGTGTTTTTTTATCCACTTTACACACAATCCAATTTAAGATTTAAAAAAAAAAAAATTTTTTAGTGTGAAAAAAAAAAAACAAAATAAAGAAAATGGTGGTTTTATAAATTATAATAATAATGATTTAATAGTTTCTTCCAAATTTGATTGAGACGCTCCTTGAGAGAATTCATAATGTCTATCATCGTCTTTATAAAACTCGAATCTTGGTACACTAATTAATTTCTTCAACTAAAGAATGACCTTTGTACTTTTGCTAAATCTATATCTATGAATTTGTATGAGTTTTAGGTAAGTCTTTAAATCCAGTTACTAAAATAATTGTACAAATAAATAATTAGTAAATGGATTCTCTATGTTTTGTACCTAAATCTCTACACAAATAATTACCAATCTGCTGAGAAATGGAATAATTTTTATATAATTTAACCGTTTTTTTTTTTATAAAGTAATATCTGTTCATAGTATATTACATGATGATTTATTAGTGTTGTTATTGATATTGTTATTGTTTAATGTTTTATCAATATGTTTTATTGAACCTTCAGGATAATCTTTTTTATTGATTACCAATTTAATTAAAGTGTCAAATGATTCTTTAATATTTATATCTTGTTTTGCACTTGCATTTTTAAATAAAGGTATTGATAATTGTTGACAGTGTTTTTGTAATTCAGTTAAATCATCAACCATTTGATAATCTTTTTGTCCTGTTGTTGTTGTATTTAATAAATCACATTTATTACATATGATTACAATTGGTGGATTTTGAATTTGTGATTGTTGGTTAATTTCATCTATCCAAAATGATATATTCTTTATACTGTATGATTCTTTATTTGATAAATCACAAACTAATAAAAAACCATGTGTTGATTTATAATATGCTGATGAAAGTCTTCTAAATCTTTCACAACCATTTTGATCCCAAATTTGAAATTTCATTGCCTTTATGTCATCTACTATTATATTTCTATGATAATGATAATGATGATATTAGTGTTAATTGTCAGTATGTGTATATAAATACATAACACATACTTTATTTTAAAATCTACACCTAGAGTCCTTGCTCCTGAAAATTCATTATCTGTATATCTGTATAACACTGCGCCTTTACCAACATTATAATCACCAATCATTAATATCTTTGCAATATCATATATGTCAAGAGAATTTTCAATTGTTTCTTTATATGTTGATGGATTTGCTGTTGTTGTTATTATACCACTCATTTTTTATCTGATTGTTACAAATGATTTTAAAAAAATAAATTTTAATCTTTTTAAAAAAATGGAAATAAAATAAAAATAATATTCTTTGAATTAATATAATAAAATTTGAGCTGTTAATTTCAATTAATTAATATATTACTGCATTGGTAACAAGTTAAAATAATTAATTACAAACACTCTCACCCACAATTTTAAATATCATTACTAATATCATTGAGTATGATATGAGAAACACCACTTTGAATATATATATAAAAATCAAGATCTCAAACATACACTGAAAAAATAATAAAAACACACACATACTTTTTTTATTATGCGCAAATAAATTAATTAATAAATAAATAATTCAAACTACAAAAAAATTTAAATCTCATACAAATTAATTTAAATTTAATACGCATCATTATTTTTTTATCATTTTTCCTGTTTACATTAAAAATGAAATTGTATAGTTTTAAACTATATTATTTAACTTTAATACTTTTTACAATTTATTTGATAGGTTTAATTAAATGCCAAGAAAGTAAATAGTTCAAAAATTAATTAAATTTTATAAAATTTTTTTTTTTTTTTTAATTTTAGATTTTATCAAATAATTAATTATTTTATTTAATAATAGCACTTGCACTCAATGCAGTAATATATGATAACACTCCACAGAGAAATCCGGACTTTGAACCTAGACTAACTGGTTTACCAGTACAAAAGAATGTAGTAAAATCTATACTAGGAGCTGATAACACTCCAACATATTGTAAGTTTATATAAACAAATGTAATATTAAATGTATCATTGTATTTAAATTACTAAAATCATGTATAATATATGTATATATGTATAGGTTGCGGTGATGGTAAAACACTTACAGTTAATAATCAAACAACATTTCATTCATGGTTTCATAATGTACCAGGAGTAAATTTACCAATTCAAAAAGATATTATTCTAAGAAGATCGGCTCCAAACTCAAATCTTTATACACTTCAAAGTAATGCATTCTTTATCATTGATGGTCTTGGTTTTGATGATTCTGCTAGATATCCAAATGAACAAAAGTATTATGATTCAAGAGGTGTAAGACATAACTTTCATTTTTGTTTACAAGCTCATACTACATTTCAATATAAACGTGGTGATATATTTTATTTTGCTGTATGTATAGTAATATATTATAGTAATGTACTTATAATATTTAAAAGGAGGGTACTAATATTCATATATAGGGAGATGATGATGTTTGGGTATTTATAGATAAAAGATTAGTAGTTGATTTAGGTGGTAATCATCAAACTGCTTCTACTGATGTAAATTTAGATAGTATGGGATTAACAGTTGGCCAAAATTATCCATTTGATTTCTTTTATTGTGAACGTCATACTACTCAATCAACAATTAAAATAACTACTTCACTTTCATTCGTATGTCCATATTATGATGAATGTGGTGTTTGTCAAGGTGATAATACTTCATGTTGTTTACCAAGTAATTGTGATGATAATCCATTATATAAACAACAATGTATTGCTGCATATTGTCAAAATGGAGCTTGTGTTAAACCATCTCCATCATGTTCTTCAAATACTCCTTGCTTTGATGGTGTTTGTAATGTCGGTGTAGGGTGTGAATTAGTACCAAGAGATTGTTCAAGCTCGTCAACTTGTACAATAGATTTCTGTAATAGAACTGCTGATGTTTGTCAACACTCTGTTATTCAAAATTGTATTCCGTGTAAATTCACTTCATGTTATATTTCAGACCCTTGTTCAATTCCAACTTGTTCCGCTGATGGAAGATCTTGTATCTATATTGATAGAGATTGTAGTGACGGAAATGCCTGCACCTTTGATAGTTGTGACTTTGATACTGGTTTTTGTAATCATTTAGAAGAATTAGATTGTAAAAGTTGTAGTAATGATTTGGCATGTTATACCACTGACAAATGCTTTCCTTCAGTTTGTAGTGTTGATAATCTATCTTGTGTAAATACAACAAAAACTTGTGATGATGGATCACCATGTTCAACTGATGTTTGTTTATCTCCATTGGGTACTTGTGGTAAGTATTTAAACACAGACAAAACATTTTACTATTGATATTAAAGTAATTTGATTAAATTACTAATGTTAAATATTTTTATTAGCTGCTTCTATAATTCCCAATTGCGAAGAATGTGGTACAAATGCGTGTATTACAAATGATTTTTGTTTTCCTCAAACATGTGATACGGGTACATTAACTTGCACAAATACAACAAAAAATTGTCAAAGTGCTGATGATATTTGTAATACAGTATCTTGTATATCACCAATGGGTATATGTTTAGATGAACCATTAATTTGTGATGATGGTGATCCTTGTACGATCGATGGATGTGAAGCAGATGCAAGTTTTGTTGGTAGATGTGTATTCACTCCTATTGACGACTGCGTTGGTTGCCAATCGATAAATTGTATTACAGTTGATAAATGCTTTCCATTGGTTTGCACAAATGGTAATACTTGTGTTAATGAAACTAAATCATGTGATGATAATTACGAATGTACTATTGACACTTGCAATTCACCAGATGGATCTTGTAGTCATACAATAATACCCGACTGTAAAGGGTGTGGTGAAATTGCTTGTATTACAACAAATAAATGTGCTACTCAGTATTGTGGTCATTTAGGAGTTAGAGAACCAAGTTATTGTTCAACAGAATTCAAAGATTGTGATGATAATACGTTTTGTACGACTGAAAATTGTAATGCACCTAGTGGGGATTGTACATTTAATCAAATTGAAAACTGTGTGGATTGTTCTCCTAATTTTGGATGCACCACAACAAATGCATGCTTTCCTCAAATATGTGATGGTAATTTCAATTGTAGAAACACTACTAAAGATTGCAGTGATGGAAATGGATGTACTTATGATTTCTGTAATTCAGATTTTGGTGAATGTTATAATGTACCAATAGACAATTGTGTGCAATGTCCAGTAACTTTAATTCCTTGTATTACTGTAGATCCATGTCTACCAATGATTTGTAATAGTCAAGGTACAGAATGTATTGAAACAGTTAAAGATTGTGATGATGGAAATGCGTGTACTATTAATGAATGTAGTTCACAATTATTAGGGGCTTGTGTAAATCCATTAATTGAAAACTGTATTAGTTGTGGTGTAAATAATTCAATTGCTTGTATTACAACTGACCACTGCCTCACTCAAATATGTTCATTGGATGGTCAACAATGTGAATCAGTTCCATTAGTTTGTAGTAACAATAATCCATGTACTGTGGAAACTTGTGTTTCACCAAGTGGATTTTGTGAAACTACTCCATTGGAAAATTGTATATCTTGTGGTCAAGTCGCATGTTTTTCAAACGATTCTTGCACTCAAACATTTTGTTCTGAAGATGGTAATTCATGTGAAACTCAACAATTGGATTGCAGTGATGGAAATTCTTGTACTTCCGATAGTTGTACTCAATTTGGTTGTGAATATCAAACTATTGAAGGATGTTTAATATGTGGTCCTGACACAAATTGTATTACAACGGATTACTGCTTTACTCAAATATGCTCTTCATCAGGCCAATCATGTGATACACTTCCAGTAGTTTGTAATGATAATTTAGCATGTACAGATGATATATGTTTAAATGGAACTTGTTCATTTATACCAATTCCAAATTGTTTTGAACCATCAACAACTTCTTCTTCAACTTCATCAACTACTACTTCAACAACCTCAACTACTTTTTCGCCAACTTCGTCAACTACTTCTTCAACTCCTACTTCTACAACTTCAAGAACTCTTAGTTATACTAGTTCAAGTACTAATGGATATCCAGTAATTTCAACAGGTGATCATTATTCTGAGAGTGGCACAGGTGAAATTTCTCGTTATGCATGTCGTAATCATCATTGTAGTAAAGGAAATGATTGTCAAATTATCAATAACAAACCTGAATGTGTTCCTTCAAAATATGTTTGTATTGATTGTTTGGATTTACAATGTGAAAGTACTGGATTGTCTTGTAAAATGATTGAAAATCCAATATACGATTTACAACCACATGGTAGTAATTGTTGTAGATTCATACCAACTTGTTTCTAATAATAATAATAATAATAATAATAATAATAATAATAATAATAATAATAATAATAATAATAATAATAATAATAATAATAATAATAATATATTTAAATAAACCTAAAAATAAATTAACAATACCAAATATATTCGGCCTAGCCTGGTGTTTCTCTTACCAAAAATTTAAGAAAAATGATTTTCATTTTAACTTTTTTTTGGCCAAATTGTGTTTTTTTGAGTGAAATTAAAATTTTGAAAAAAATATAAAAAGAAATTTTTTTAATCTATTAATAACAATCCAAATTTCAATGATCATTAACAAAGAAATAAATAAACATAAATTAATAAATAAATATAAATTTAAAATAAAAGATAAAATTAAATAGTAATAAAAGCGTTATATAGAATAAAGAAAATGGGTATATATTCAGAAGAACAAGAAACAATTACCATAACAACGCCACCATTAACATCAAATCAAACGATAGTTTGTAATGATGATAGCCAAGATTCAAATATAAATAATATATTAAATAGAATTGAAACAAATATATTATTATCATCAAATAATATATCTCAACCATTATTAAATTCAAATGGATATAATAATATAAATAATTCACAACCACAAACTTTTAAAGCTCCAATTAATTCATACATTTATTCAATACCACAACCTAAACCTACAAAACAAGAATTTATTATAAACACCTCAAATTTATCACCTTCAACTCCATTAATATCAAATAGTAATATTGATGGTAGTGAAGAAGACAAACATAAGAATAGTGTTGGTCCAATTATTTTTTCAATTGTACTTGCAATACTATTAGTTTTGAGTATAGTACCTCAGACGATTGCCACTTCATCAAAATAATAAATTAATAAAATATCATAATGATTTGTATATATAATGTTGTTTGTGTTTTTTAATTTATTTTATTTACCTTCATCTTCTTCCTCACTTTCACTATCAAGTTTTCTTTTTTGAGGTTTATTAGCTTTTTTTCAGTTATAGGTTTTAGTGCAATTGTAATTACCATTTCAATAAATTTAGTTCAATTAAAAAAAATATCATATAATATATATTTTAATAAACCAAAATTAAATTAACAATCTAAATTTATCCAAGCCTGGTTGCTCTCTTACCAAAAATTTGAGAAAAATGATGAGGATTTTTTGATCAAATCGTATATTTTGAGCGAACAAAATTAAAATAAAAAGAAATATTTAATCTATTAATTACAATCCAAATCTCAATGATCATTAACAAAGAAAAAAATAAACATAAATTAATAAATAAATTTAAAATAAACGAAAAAATTAAATAGTATATAGAATAAAGAAAATGGGTATATATTCAGAAGAACAAGAAAAAATAATCATTTCAACACCACCATTAACATCAAATCAAACAATGGTTTGTAATGATGATAGTCAAGACTCAAATATTAATATTATATTAAATAGAATTGAAGCAAATATATTATCATCAAATAATATATCTCAACCATTATTAAATTCAAATGGATAATAATCACAACTACAAACTACTAAAATTCCAATTAATTCATACATTTATTCAATACCACAACCTAAACCTACAAAACAAGAATTTATTATAAACACTTCGAATTTATCACCCTCAACTCCATTAATATCAAATAGTAATATTAATGGTTGTGAAGAAGACAAACATAAGAATGCTGGCACAATTATTTTTACAATTGTACTTGTGGTGTTATTAGTTTTAGCTTTAAATCTTGCTGTAATTTACATTTCATCAAATTAAATAAATTAATAAAAATATCATATAATGATTTGTGTATATATATAATTTGTTTGTTTTAATTTATTTTATTTATCTTCTTCTTCACTTTCACTATCATCTTCATCAAGTTTTCTTTTTTGAGGTTTATTATTATTATTTACATTTGTATTATTATTATTTGTAGTTGTAGTAGTTGTTGTTGTTGCTGTATTGTTATTTAAAGTATTTGAATAAAGTAAATCTAAAGCACCAGATAATTCCAATAATTGAGATTGTTTCTTTTGTTCTTTAATTAAATTTATTTTAACTAGATTCATAGTTGTAGTGATAGCTTTGTTTTCTTGGAATGCTGATGGATGATAAAAATCTACAATCTTTTCCAATAAAAATACACCACATTGTTGATATTTACTTGTATTTATTAATTTATTTACCATTTGAAGAATTGCGTCCAATTCACCAACTTCTCTATTCTTTAAAACAACATCCAATGCATCTCTTCTTGACAATTCACATACTACTTTAAATACGAAATCCATATTTTTATTAATCTGTAGAAAGAAAGAGGCGAGAGATTAGTATTAATATATTGTGTATATAGTATTATTTTATACTTATTTATACATACTAATAATGAAGTATCGAATGCAGATTTATGTTCAAATTTACGTAATAATTTATCTAAATGACTAGATTTATAAATACCTTGAGTATTATTTATAATGAGTGAATTTGTTGTTGGTTGATCAGATTTTGAATTTGTTGGAATGTAAACACCTTCTTGATCTGGGGAGAATTTTGTGGTTTTTGATTTTGAAATTGTAATTGGATTTGTTTTACGAGCGTAAAATAGATTACCTTTTGCGGAACCAGCAATTACTTTACGATCATTTACAAGTGAAAGCGACAAGAGTGGATCAGAGAATTCAATAGAGTTTATTAATGAATAAGACTGAGTTGAAAAAACACGTACTGTTTGATCAAGACCTGCAGTAAGGAAACGATCTTTTGAATTTGATAAATGAATTGATGTAATTGCTTTCATTGAATGAATACCTTGATAAACTTGTTGTTTTGCACCACTAACTAAATCCCAAACTTTAAAGTAATTACCACCAACTGATATAGCTCTAGTACCACCATGTAACATAATTAAATCTTCAACTGGTGCACCATGATCCAATGTAGTGGTTGGTGTACGTTTATTACTTCTTATATCCCATAATTTAACAGAATGATCGTAACCACCTGTCATCCAAACATTTTCGGAATTTGTTGGATGTTTTGTCATACAATGTACTTTATCAGTATGTGTACCAACTAATTGTAATTGTTCACCAGTTTGTATATCCCATGTTCTAATTGTATGATCATTTGAACCAGAGATAATTGTACCTTTCTCAACGAATCTAGTACACTGAATACCACCTGTATGACCTTGAAATTTACGTAATATATTTCTTGATGATACATCAATTAATTTAATTACTGGATCTTCACCACCAACCACAATTAATTTACCATCATCTCTATATGATGCTCCATATGGTGTATCCTTGAATGATGTTATCTCTCTTTCATTGGTTTTCTTTGAATTGGTACTTAAAATTCTAACTTTATTTCCAAATGTAACCACCATTTCATTTACATCAACAGGATTAATTTCAATTCTTGTAATTAATGAATTATAATTTTTATGTGATAATTCCTAATAATAATAAAGGGTAATTAGTATTATTATTGTAAGAGTGTGAGTGATGTTAATTGGTGTGTTTGATTATTACTTTTAATTTCCATGAATCACCAGTTACAACTGGATTAATAAATGGTATTGGTACATCTGGTAAGTTGTGTAAAAATGTATAATCATTCATCATTTTGTTATTATTATTATTTCTATTATAACGCGTTGGAAATTTATTTATAAACAAAACAAATAATTTGAATTATAATTCTGCACTCTTTCGGTCGTTTTTTTTTTTAAAAATAAAAAATAATTTTTTATAAAAAAAAAGAAATTAAAAAAAAATGCCCCTGCCCCCCAACTAAGAGTTGTTAAGGACGGTGGGG
>JABXES010008585.1:0-47265 GCA_013375695.1 Dictyostelium brefeldianum | reverse complement strand
ATTATTGGTTCATAATGTCAAAAAATTAAAAAAAAAAAAAATTTGCGCGAGAGACAAAAAAAAAATTTTTTTAACATTTTAATTTTTTTTTTTTGGCAATAAAAAAAAAAAAATTATTTTTTAAATATTTTATTTATTTTATTTTTGTTTTTTTTTTATTTAAAATATATTTTAAAAATTATTTTATTTTTTTTAAATAAATATATAAATAAAAATAAAAAATAAAAATAAAAATAAAAATACCTATAGGTATTTTAAAATTATTTATTTCATTTATTCTTTCAACATATAAATAATAAATACATAAATTCACAAATACACATATACAAATAATAATATGATGAAAAAATATTATTCATTTAATAGTTTTTATAATAGTAATAGTTCAAATACTAATATTACAAACGAAATTAAATTAAATGTATTTAAAAAGATATCACATTCAGATAGTTTAAGTTCAGTTGGTAGTAGTGTAGGTGGAATTGGTGGTAGTAGTGGTAATTTTGAAAATAGAGTAAACAATAATATAATAAATGAATTAGATTCAGGTGTAGCAGATATAAATAGTACAATAATAAACAATAACAGTAGTAACAGTAACAATGTATTATCAATTCAACAACAACAACAACTACAACAATTACAACAACAACATAAACAACAATATGAATTTGATGCTGGATACACCCCACCAAATGTATATATTTTTGATCCTGGTCATAATTTAGAGACAACTTCAACAACGAATAGCAACAATAACACTATCACAAAAATTACAATGATACCAGAAAATGAAATTGAAAATTCAAAATTAAAAAATGAAATTTTAAAACAATTATCCCACTCTGAAATTTTTAATAAAATCAAAGAAAAGTATGACCCAATTGGTGAAGTGTATGGATATTGTGAATGCACATTACTTTACAATCATCTTACAATTTGTAATTTAGTTACAACTGAAAATTATTTAATTTTCTTACCACAACATCAACCAATGCAAGATAAACAAAAAGAATATATACTAGAGAATTATCTTCATAAAAAAGGAGATTTCTTTTGGAAAAAGTATTGGTTTGTTTTGACGACAGATTCAATATCTTGGTATAAAAGCTCAGTCCTAAAAGAAACACATTATCCAAATGGTACAATATTATTAAATAAAATTGTTACAGTTGATAGAATGGATCCAGAAGAAACAGGTAAACCATTTTGTTTACAAATTATGACAAATACTCAAATTCATTTAATTCAATTAGACACTGAACCACAATTAGAACACTGGTATACTGAAGTAAATAGAATGAAGAACAATCTACACGTTGTAATTTCATTTCAAGATATAATTTCAATTTCAATGGAATCAAATGCTGCACTATTCTTCGATTCATTATGTCTAACTTTGAAACGTGGTGAAAATTGTTTAGTTACTCCAACAAGTTCATCAAATGAAATTTATAATCTACTATTGAAATGTTGGAATAAAAAACGTGGTTTAGTGGTAACAGATTCTGAAAAACAATTAAAATTATTAGAATTTCAAAAAACATTTAAACTTTCACAAGGTGTTGATATTTTAACAGAAACTCAATGTACATTTTATCAAGATGAAGAATTTTCATATGATGGTATACTGTATGCAACTAGAGATACATTATATTTTTCATCTCAAGATAGTGTATTGATTATACCGGAGAGTGACATTTATGCAATAACAATTGATAGAAAATCAGATAATAGGGATGCACTTAAAGTATATACAACTGATTTCGATGTTATATTCTTTGATAATATTGAAGATGTTGAATCATTTTTCAATACAATTTCAAATACATTGGCAAATTCAAATCCAAATATATTCTTTTCGACGGTTGGTCAAATTCCACCAATTGAAGAACCAGTTAAAGAAAGTACCAGTTCAAAATCTACAATTTCAACAATATCAAGTGGAATTAAATCATGGAAAATACCATTACCAAACTTTTCAATTCCTATACCATCATTACCAAAATCAATTCCAATTCCATTATTTAGATCAAAATCAACGAATAATATTGATAGCCCAACAACAACAGGTAACAGTTCAAATACATTGGAAGTGGCGGTTAATCAACAACAATTATCATTACCAACTCATTCACCACCAAATTCGACTACACCACCAATAGTATCATCAACATCATCACAACAACATGTTGAAAAAACTATATTAATTCAAAAGAATTCAAGTATAAATTCAACATTTCATGATATATTTCCATTGTTACCATTGGATGAAACAGTGATTATGTTTCAAAATTGTACATTATATTATTATTCATATGATTCAAACGTTGAAGGAACAGTTTATGTTACAAAATCATTTATTGCATTTAATCCATCTCCAATTTCAAATCAACATTCAAATCAACATCCAACTTCTGCTTCAACATCCTCCTCTACAAACAATTATGATACAGATTCAGATACAGATTCAGAAGATGAATTTGATAATGAAAATAATAATAATAACTTTCCTTCAATTAATCAACCATCTTCAACTTCAACAACATCCAATTATAAAATTAAAGATATACTTATGAAAAAAGCATTAATTCCATTTGAAGATATAGTTAGTATTACAAAAGAAAGATTTGCATTATTCTTTAATCAATGTGTTAAAATTGTTACATTGGATCATAAATGGATATTTGGTTCATTGAATAATTTTATTGGTTTTTATAATTTAATTTTAGAAACTTGGAAAATAGTTGTACCAAAAACACCAATTACAACAAGTGGTGGTATTACTGGTAATCAAAATAGTAGTACTGGTAGTACAACAAATATAAATTATAATAATGTACATGGTGGTGGTAATATTGAAGAAGGTAGTATATTCACACCGTTGGAATCTGTTAAAATTAAAAATAAATTAGGGTTACCATCTGAAGAAAATTTAATTACTTGGTTTAATTGTACAAATTTTAAAGGGGCTCAATTAAAGTATGGTTTCTTGTATATTTCAAATAACAATATATGTTTCCGTTCAAAATTTGGATTTCAAAAAAGAACTATTGTGATTCCATTATCATTAGTAACTGATATTAAAAAGTATTCAGTATTCATTCCAAATGGTATTAAAATTACAACTGCCTCTCACCATGAGTTTCAATTTGCTTCTTTCATTCATCGTAATAGAGTATATCAAATCTTATACGATACATGGCAAAAGTATAGAAAATCCGCTGTAAATAAACAACCATTCAGTGACATTCAAGAAGTAATTGATCAAGATGAAGAACAACAACAAATTGAAAGTAAAGATAGTACTAAGGATAGTAGTAGTGGTAGTGGTATTACAGTTGAAAAGCTTAGAAAATCAATTAAATCATTACCAATTTTAACATCACAAAAATTGAATAGTCCACAACAACAACAACAAGTTACAGTTACATCACCAAGAGGATTACCACCACCAATGACAATTAGTCAATCACCAGGATTTTCAAGTTTAGTTAATTCACCGGTGTTACCAGTTAAACCATTGAGAATAACCATATTGACAATTGGATCAAGAGGTGATATTCAACCATTTATAGCATTGGCATTAGGATTGAAAGATTATGGTCACAATGTAACATTGTGTAGCCATGAATTATATAGAGATTTAATTTCAAAAGATTACAATTTAAATTATCAACCATTAGGAGGTGATCCAAAAGAATTAATGGATCTTTGTGTTAGAAATGGTATATTCACTCCAAAATTTATTAAAGAAGCATTAAGTAGATTTAGATCATTCATTGATGATTTACTATTGACATGTTGGCAAGCAGCTAAACAGTCACAAGCACAAGTACTCATTGCAACACCTGGTTGTTTTGCAGGACCACATATTGCAGAAGCATTACAAATACCATTTTTTAATGCGTTTACAATGCCATTCACACGTACTAGGACATATCCTAATCCATTTGCACCATTTTCATCACATCAAATGGGTGGTGTATTCAATTTAGCAACACATGTTATGATGGAAAAGATATTATGGCAACCAATTTCAGGTCAAATTAATCAATGGAGAACAGATACATTGAAAATTACTCCATGGAATTCATCTGTATCAATTAATGAAACTTATAGAATGCCATACCTTTATTGCTTTTCAAAATATCTTGTACCAAAACCACCTGATTGGTCCGGTGAAATTGATATAACTGGTTATTGGTTATTAAAAGGATCATCATCTGATGAACCACCTGAATCATTATTAAATTTCCTTAATGATAGGTCAACAACTAGTGAACCACCAATTTATATTGGATTTGGTAGTATTGTAATTGATAATCCAACTGCTTTATCATTGTTATTGGTTGAAGCTATTAAATTGTCAGGTAAACGTGCAATTATATCACAAGGTTGGGGTGGTCTATCAGTTGACGAAACTGCAGAAGAACAAGGTACTAAAAGTTCAATATACTTATTGAAACAACCAGTTGATCATTCATGGTTATTTGAAAAGGTATCATTGGTAATACATCATGGTGGTGCTGGTACAACTGCTGCAGGTATATTAGCAAATCGACCAACAATTGTAATACCATTCTTTGGTGATCAATTCTTTTGGGGTGAACGAATTAAATCTAGTGGTATTGGTACATCAATTACACCAGATACACTATCTGCTAAATCACTTGCATCACATATACTATCATTGATTAATGAGCCATCCGTACGTGCTAAACTATCTAAAATGTCACATCATCTTAAAAAAGAAGATGGAGTTGGTGAAGCAATTGATTTCATTCATCGTTATTTACCAGTTAGTTTTATACCGCCACGTGAAATACCATTTTCAACATCACCAAATAGTTGTATGGGTTGTAAGAAATCGTTTACTCTATTACACGTTATGTCCACTCGTGTTCATTGTCATGCTTGTGGTCAAATATTTTGTGAACAATGCGCAACACATAAAATTCCAATTAAAAAATATCGTATGAATTCTCCTGTTCGTGTATGTAATCAATGTTTTAATGATTTATCAAAAGAACAAAATAATTTCATATTAAGTGATTAACAAACAAACTATAGTAATAACAAATCGAAACAAAAATGAAAAAAAATAAAAATTTTATTTTTTTTTTTAAATTTTTTTGTTGTTTTTTCAAATTTTGAAGTGAATTTATCATTTTTTTTATTTTTTTCATTTTTCACACAAAACTATATAAATGCATAATAATAATATAACAAAGACACCAATATGGCAATTTAAAGCATTAATAGTATGGGTTAAAACAGTACTGATATCAGAATTGGTAGAAGCAGGTGAAACAGTTGCAGATTTTAATTGTGGCGGTGGATTAGATGCAGGTAAATGGGATAGATCAAAAATTAAAAGATATTATGGATTTGATTCATCAGATAGTAATTTAAAAGAATCTGAATTAAAATTTAAACAAAAGAAAACAAATATAGAATTAAAGTTTTTAAAAGTAGAATTGGATAATCAAGATTTAAATATAGTCGAATATCATCATCAACAACCATTACCAACATTTGATACAGTTAGTTGTTTTGATGGTATGCAATATTCATTTACAGATATAGAAAGAGCAGAACAATTCATTAAAAATGCATCAAGTAAATTAAAAGTTGGGGGTTATTTCTTTGGTATTATACCAGATTCATCTTCAATATGGTATAAATGTCAAAGTTACAAAGAGAAATCAAATAAAGATAGCAATGATAAAAATCCACCATTTCAACATGAATACGTTCACCACACACCTAAAACACCACATTTTTTTTATAATCTAGTAGAGGTTGTATTTGAAACTGAAATTCAATCTTTCTTTGGTTGTAAATATAGTATTTGTACAAAAGATTCTTCACCTGTAACTGAAAATTTAATTCATTTTCCTTCATTTTTAAAGTATGTATACTTATCAATTTATATATATTACCATACTGATCCTATTATCATATATACTAACATATCTTTTAAACACCACTACTATTAGTTTATGTAAAAAATATAACTTAATATTGGTCGAAGCTACAAATCTTCAAGATTTTTTTGATGAAAATAGAAAAAACTATGAAGATAAATTAAAATCATCTGGTGTATTTAATTCAAGTAATAAAAAACTTGAATCACATCAATCTGAACTTTTAAGTAAATATTTATAAATAGTAATTACTATAATATCACACATAACTTGCATATACTAAATTTCAACTTTCTATAAATAGATTTATATACAACTTTTATTTTTGTTAAAGAACTACCAGAACCAAAGATCATAAAAACACAACAAAGTGCAAAATAAAGTAAATAAATAATAAAATAATAATAATATGTACATCAATGAAATAGCTGTTGGGTCAAACGTTTATTTGACTTTTTATGACCATAAATATTTTTAATTTAAAATTTTAATTTTTTTTTTTTTTTTTTTAATTTAAAATTTTTTTTCCAAACAATTTTTCATCTCATTTCATTTTTTTTTGAAAAATTTCAACAGCTACATCACATAATTAAATAATTAAACAAATAAAAATGATGGAAGGTAATTTAGCAGTATTAGGATGTGGTAATTTAGGAGTTTCAATTGCAAAAGGGTTAGTTAAATCAGGAATGTATAGAGCAAATCAAATTACATTGACAAAGAGAAGTTTATCAACAATTGATCATATGAAAAAAGATGGATTCATTTGTACAACTTCAAATCATGATGCAGTTGTAAAGAGTAAAGTTGTATTACTTTGTGTAATTCCAGCACAATTGGATGATTTATTAGATTCAATTAAACAATCAATCACTGAAAATCATATTGTAATTAGTGTTGTATCATCTGCTTCAATTGATGATATTAAAGCACATTTGGAAAAAGATGTACCAATTGTTAGAGCAATGCCAAATACTGCAATTCAACATTGTGAATCAATGACATGTTTAGCTGTTCGTAGTTCAACTCAAAAATCAACAAATTCTCCAAAAGATAAAGCTAAAGATCATGCATTGGATGTAGCTCAAAAAATATTTGGTAAACTTGGTACTTGTATCGTCCTAACTGAAGAACAAATTGTACCTGCTACTGCTTTATGTGCTTGTGGTATTGCTTTCTTTTGTAGAGCTATAAGGTAAGCGGGTATATTCACATTATAATTAATAATGATCATCTTTAATAAACTAATATTAATTAAAATCTACGAATCCATTACAGAGCTGCTGCACAAGGTGGTTGTGAAATTGGTTTTGATGCTCATCAAGCTATTAGGTAGGTTTCAGTATATTTCATTATTTAATAATTATTATTCACTAATGCAATCCCACAGAATTGCAGCACAAACAGCAAAAGGTGCTGCTACATTATTATTAGAGAATGGATTTCATCCAGAATTTGAAATTGATAAAGTAACTACTCCACAAGGTTGCACAATTGCAGGTTTAAATCAAATGGAACATGCAGGTTTCTCTAGTGCAATGATAAAAGGTATTGTTACTTCTGCTGATAAAGCAGCTTCACTTTATGATAGTAAACAAAAGAAAAAGATGCAACAACAACAAAATCATCAACAACATTCTTCATTACAACACGCTCATCAACATTCACATCAACAAGTACATCAACATCAACTTAACCAACAACCATTATCACCACAACAACAACAACAACAAAATGGTCAACAACATCTTCAACATAACCATAATCATCAAAATCAAAATCAAAATCACAACAATCAAAATCAATTGCAACAACAAGTTTATAATTTACCACCAAAATTCCATTATCAACAAAATCAATTCCAACAACCAATTGAAGAACAATTAAATAATCAACAAACAGATCAACAAAACAAAAGACCACAACACAGAAATCAAAGAAATAAAAATCAAAACAACAATGAAAACCAAAACCAAAACCAAAACCAAAACCAAAACCAAAACCAAAACCAAAATCAAAATCAAAACCAATCAGAACAACAACAAGATGAAATAAATGATGATAATAGTGGAGATGGTAATAATAAAAAAAGAAATAACAATAATAACAGACGTAATAAAATTAATAATCAACAACAAATTACATCACCAACACAAGGTGGTGAAAGTAATTTATCAAATCCAACAACACCAGTCGTAGATGAAGCTCAACAAAAACCAAAACAAGAATCAAACCAATCTTTTCAACAAAATAAGAAATTATATAATAACAACAACAGAAATAATAACAAAAGGAATAATAGTAACAGTATAGGAGTACCAAATTCACAGGATGATAAAAAGCCAATTCAAGAAATAAAACCAGCATCAACAGTTTCACCAACTTCTCCACAACATGAATAATAATATTATAATTATTTATTCCAATTCACCTTTTTTCATCTTGTATATATCAAACTTATGTAAAAACCAAACCAATAAAACAAATATATATAACAATTCCAACAAAATATCTTTTTTTTTGAAAAAGCAAACCTTTTATTTTTTCCTTTTTTTTTCTGATTTTCGGTTCTATTTAAATTAATATTATTTTTCGTTGTTATTGTACACAATGGATAACACTATTATTACTAGTAGTGATTGTGAAAGACCATTTTGGAAAGTATTTCATAATAAATATTTATTTAAAAAGATATTTCATTTCATTGAAACAACCGAATGGATACAATATGATAATACTGATGGATATCATGTTGGTAATAGAAAGAAATTTAAAGAAATAACATCATTATCATGGATTATTAAACATGGTCAACATGAATTATTGAAATGGAAATTAGAACATAATGAAACAATTGAAATTGATTTATATTCATTAAAACAATTATTCTTTTTACAAAAAGAAGATAACAGTAATACAAGTTTTTTAAAATACTGTTCAGATAAAGGTTTCTATAGAGATGGTGATGAATTATCATTTAAAAATGGTCAATCAAGTGTATCAACTAAAAATCAATTAAATTCAAAAATGCTATCATTGATTTTAAAACATAAATCTAATCAATTGTTACAACAATTTGATTTATTTGCTATTTTATTATCAGATTATCATATTAAAGATGAAGATGAAGATGATGAAAGTGAAGATTATGGTGAAGATGATGATGAAGAGAGTGAAGAGAATGAGAAGGAAGATGAAGATGAAGAAAGTGATGAATCAAATGATGAATCAGATGACGAAGATGAAGAAGATAAAAAAGAATTAACTAATATCAAGTATAAACCAAATTTAGAATTATTAAATGTATTTATTAATGAACCATTTTCATTATTAATTACAAATAATATGGTTAAAAAAGCACTTGAAAATCATCCTTATAATGATAAATTAATTGAATTTATATTGGATAATTCAAAATCGAATGATAAAACAAAAAATAAAAGGTTTAAACAATTGGATGGATCACAATTATCAACAAGTAGTAAAAAAGAAGATAAAGATGATGAACCAATTTCAATGTCATTTGAAACTAAACAATTTTTAAAAATTAAATCAATATCAGTTCAAAATAGATTATTGGATTTAAATTATGTTAAATTGGATAATGGATATAATAAAATTAATATATCAAGTGATAATAATAATAGAATTAAAGAATTGTATAATCAATATATCAAAATTTCAAGAGCAACATTTAATAATTTAAGAAAAAGAAAAGGAAAAGAATTTAGAATTGATGCAGAAAGAATATGTAAAGTTTATTTAAAGAAATATGATCAGGTAATTAATTCAAGTGGACTATGTTTAAATAATAATTTCATTGTCAAATATGGTTTAGAAAGGTATCATTCAAATTCAATAAATTATTTAATGACACTCAGTGAATCTGAATTTGGTCAACTTAAATATTATAAATCAAATTCAACTTCAAAATACATAAAACTACCAATAACAAATGAATTTATAAAATGTTTTACAAATGATAAAATTTATTCATCATTTTCTTGTTTATCAATTGACAAATATATTTGTAACTATATTTATTCAATTTACGGCACAGATGAATATCATTTGGCAATTGATTCAATTTCAAATGATAATTTTAAAAATATTAATTTTACAAAATCAATGTGGTTATCATTTGTAAATTTACAATCACCGATTTCAGAACTATTCATTTTAAGAGATAAAGAAAGAGTGGATTGGATGGTTGAAAATTATGAAATTGTTAAAGCAAGAGATCATGATTCATCATTGGATTTTACATTTTTATCAAGTGAAATACTTGAATATGCAAAATTGAAATTTCAATCATCTCCTAAACTTGAAAATTATTTCAGTCAGCACAACAAACACAACAACAGAAAGTATATATCAACATTATTCAGTATTTCACTTAATAATTGTGATATTAAATCATTGGAATATTTAAATGAAAATTTCAAAGATGTGAAAATTCAATCATTTGAAGATTGTTCAAGATTTCTGGGTCCAATAATTGGAGAAAGTGATCAAGATAAATTAATTTATAAACAAATAAGAGAAATGAAAAGGTATACCCAATCATTTATCAATTTTAATAATCAAACAACATCAAAATTAATTGAATTATTAGATTATTTAAATTCAAATAATTTTCGGAAATTATTTGCAAATCCATCATTATTTCAATCATTTATTAAAGCAATTGATTATATTGGTATTGGTAATGGTAATGGTGGAAGTGTTGATTTATCAAAATTAAAAATTGATTTTACAGTGTTTGAAGATATTTCAATGTGGATGTTTGTTGGGGCATTTAATACTATTAAATCAGTTGGTTCAATTCAATTATTTTTAAATAATTTTAATCCATTTTCAACAAAGAAATTATTGGATATATTAGAAAGTTATTGGTATAAATTAGGTAATAGTGGTAACAATTCAATTTACTACACATATCCTGGAGAACCTAGTCATTTTAGTGAATTGTCAACAAATTGTTTATTTTATGATATTAAAACCAATGAAAATGATGTAACAACAAGTCATTATTGTGAATCTGGTGAATGCTCTGATGTATTGTTACAAGTAATTGAATTGATTCTTTGTAAATTTGTTGAAAATTATAAAAGATCAACATTGGAATCACCTGGAATAGTACCATTAATAATCAATAAATTTCAATCATTAATCAATTTTTTATTAAAGAAATTAATTAAATCAAAAGGTATCACCATTGAAAAGGTTAAAACTGTTGTTACAAATATTAAAACAACTTGGAATTCAACAAAACATTCATTCAATTTTCAACATTCCATTTACCATTCATTTTTTTATCTTGGTATTAGATCAATGAAATTAATTAAATTCATATTTGAATTACCAGCAAATTATTATCACATGATCAACATTGAAGATGATGGTCAATTTGTAAATCAAGAGTCGTTCATTAATATATACAGTGTAAATGAAGAGGAAAAACAATTAAAACCTGGTGATATATTTCAATATCTGGATCCAAATATATTCACTTTTGATTTCATATTTGAATCATCATTCAATACTATTTTATCAACTTTAATAAATCATTTATTATATTCACCATTTATGGATATTGGTGATATCAAACATAAACCAGATGAAATTTTAGATAGTGTTGGTGAAATGTACTATTCATCATTGGATTCAACTTTATGTTACCTTTTAGATATTAGAGAATTTGATTTATTCTCTAAAACATTGGATACAATTCAAAGTCAATTGGATGATGCAACCATTAAAATTGGAATCTTCCCCGAATCTGTAACACCAACTTCTAAAAGATTATTTTTATACTCTAATGAATTACAATCAAAAGCAATTCAAGTATTAAATGTTGACTTATTTCATAAATTTTGTTTTTTCAATTCTAAAACTTCAATTGGTGGTGAATGGAAAACAAAAAAAGGTTCAAAACTTGCATTAAAAGAATGTTCAGGTGAATTATATTTTAAATTTAAACATATTTTAAAAAATATTAATTAACCATTCAAATTAAAAATAAAATAAATAATATACAGTAAAAGAATTGTTGTTGTTTTGTTTATTTAAATTTATTTTTAAAATGATTAAATGAAAGTGGTGATTTTTTCGTATGAATTTCAAATTGTATTTTAGTAATCGGATATAATGTTAATAAAAATTCACTAACTATTATATTATCAAATGATAAAGAATGATATACCAATGAACGTAAATCTATTAAAGTTAATAAACCGTCAGATTTTTCTGTATTAATTTTAAATATTTGATTAAAATTTAAATATAAATATTCCAATACTAGTACTTGTTGTAATGAAATTGTTCTTTTTAAAATATAATTTAAAATAAATGATTGAATAAACAATGTATATTGTATATTTTCAATTGGTGGTGAATGAATTGATTTTAATTGTTTAAAATGTTCCAATAAAATATTTAATACTTTTTCCAATATAAATAAATCACCTCTTTCAATTGAAAACTTTACAATTTCATTTAATTTATATACAATACCATTTGTTGTTATTCCATTAAATAATTCATCATTATATCCAATAATATATTTGAAACTGTTGATATTTAAACCAATATTTTTTAAACCTTGAATAAACCAATCTTGATTATCTTTTGATTTATTATCCCATAACCATTTAAAGAAATGAACTATATATTTTGGTGGATAATAACTAATAAATGATTCTAATTGACCATGGAATAATGAAAATTTGAAATTTAAATCTGCAATTGTTGTGGAGTCAATAAATGATTTTAATGATGAAAAATAAATTTGTTTATTTGTATCATTTTCATCAAAATCACTTGGTCTTGTTTCAATTGTAAATTTGAAATCATCATACACCTTTGGATTATTTAAAATATGGTGTACCATATCCACTGGTATTCTTTCAACTTTTGAAATGATTGAAAATTTATTACCAACTGATATCTTCTTTTGATCATCAATTCCCAATGATTGTTGTTTTTGTATAACCAATGATTGAAAATGTTTTAAGAGATTTAAATTTTTAATGTGACATGTAATGAAACGACGGTTTACATTTTCTTCAATTATAATTTGATAAAATTCATTTAATATATAATCAACCATTTCAATTGATTTAATGTATCTTGTAATTGAACTTTTTAAAACTGCATATGGAACTAAGTCAAATGAATGAAAACGTGAAATAATGATTTCTTTACCTAATTCCCTAACAAGATGACCAAGTAATTGTAAATTATCATTATTTACCAATGATAGAAATAAAAATCTAATTGGAATTTTGAAAAATGATTGATCATTTGACATGATATCTCTAATTAATAAATCTAGAAATGAAACTTGTTGATCATGGTTGTTACAATATTTAAATAAAATATTTAAATATTCATGGTCTGGTTGGTCTGTTAAATTCCTGTTATCCATTATACCAATTATTGATTCATAAGGAGTATTTAATTCATTACCATATGACGAACAATACATTAACCAATTTTTAATTGTTGGATAATGTGCATATTCCAATCCCAATTTAAATAATATAATATTACCACCACCAATTGTTTTTGTTGTTTTATTTTTACCAATAAACTCTAAATGATTAAACCCATTACCAGCATATTCACTACCATAACAAATATAATATTCAACAAACCATTCTTTTAAATAATTTTCTTGATCACCCATCTTATAAAATATATCTATAAACTTTTTAATTGATTCTTTTTCATTACTTGAATAATTTATTGATTCATTTAAATTTGATTCCAATTGTTTATTTGAAAATTTAATAGATTTAATTTCTTCAATTGATGGAATTGATGCAATATTATTATTTCTTTCTTCTTGTGGTTGTTGTTTTCTTTGTTCTTCTTTTAGTTGTTGTTCATTTGGTAACCATATAATCGGATATTTAAAATTTGAATTTTGAATTAATTCCCATGAATCAAATAAATTGAATAAATCTATAATTTGAAGTAAATCTTTTAATGGATGATGTAATATATTAAATTTGAATAAATTTTTAAAGAATTGATTTTGACTTTTAATTTCTTGTTTTGTTGGATTTAACTTGTCCATGATAAATGAAATGATTTCAATTGTTTGGGGTACTTTAGTTTTAAATTTAAATGCTAAAAGATTGAAGATTATTTCATCTAATGGTATTGAATCAAATAAGAATTTTATAGTATCCATATCATCATAAATGAAAGAATGTATTAAACATTCATTTGTTGGTTTAAATTGGAAATCATTGAATAAAACTTGTAATCCAGCAATACAATTTGATTTAATTAATAATTTTGATAAATTAAATAATTCACCAGTGGTGCCATTACTAATATATGATATTTGGCTACGATAATTTATAAATAATGATCTATAAAACAATTGATCTTCTTTAATTGTTGAAAATAATCGGATAAATAGTAAATCCATTTGATAATTACTAGATATTGAAAATGTGATATACTGATTTCTATTTACTTTATCTTTCAATACACCAATTAATCCATTATCTAACATTGTCTCAATTGATATAATATATTCATATGGTATACCGTCGCTATACATATTTGACATTATATTTTTATAAATTGATTTATTTTTAAATACTTTCCAAAATAGTAATTCATTTTTACCTTGTTCATCTTGAGTGAATACCAATGCTTCAAATGTAGTTTTATTAAATGGATTATTATTAATTCTTTTGTTATTATTTTCAATTGTTGATTTGTTTCTGTTGATCATTGTTTTGATTTTATTTATCAATTCTAATTTATTACGAGCACCAACAATTGAAATACCAATTGATTTTGAAATTTCTATAATTTCATTTAAATTATTACCACCCAATCTATCTATATCAATTTCATCCCATTTAACTGGTAATTGTGGTTCAATTCTTTTCTTCTTTTTATTATTATCCAAAGATAATATTAGTTGCATATCAATTACTTCATTTCCTCTTTTTTTACTTGTTAAATTTGATAATATTTCTGTTTTACTTTTATTATTATAGTCATTATCATTGTCATTATCACTGTCATTATTACTATCACTATTCATTGTATTGTTGTGTTTTTAAAAAAAAAAAGACGCCAAAAATAAAACAATCAAAAAATTTAAAAAAAAAGAAATTAATTAATTTTAATTAAAAGATTATTAATTCTTTTAAAAGAATAAAAAAAAAAAAAGGTTTCTTTGTTCTATGTTTATTATTATTTTATGTACAAGTTGAGGTGTTTGTTTTTGTATGCCATTTCAAATGAATGTATAAGTGATGCGTGTATATTTGTATAAAAGTGAGAATATTATTGATTAAAAATTAGCTTCACCACCTCCATCATCTGAATCACCACCACCATCTGAATCATCATCATTATCCATTTCTTCACCATAATCACCCTCTACTTCCTCTTCTTCTTCTTCCTCTTCTGCATTTTCATCACCTTCACCTTCACCTTCACCACCTTCTTTCTCTAATCTTTGTAATTCTTCCAATGTTTTACCACCTGTATTCTTTGCTCTTTTCTTTAATTTCTTTTTAAATACTACTAGCTCATACGGAAAATACCCATTTTTAAGACCTGCTAAATTCAATTCATTTGTATTTTTATTTTTATCACCAAATCTATTTGAATATCTTTCAATTCCATCTGTAATTTTTAACGTTCAGTTAATATTTCTGCAATATGTTTTATTGTAGCTGACACTATTATATGAAGTTATATATTACCTTTTTGAGCGATTGATTCTCTACCTAAATTATAAATTGAATATGGAATACTTTGTTTTAACTTTATAACTGTACCAATCATATTAAAATTATGTACATCAACGACTGGAAGTGCTGGTATATCTGATCTATTTGGAAATAATGGTTTTGGAATGAAAAAACCTGTTTTATCTCTCTTTTCACCATCTTCATCGTCTTTATCATCTCTATCTCTTTTACCTAATGCTTGTAAACCACCATTACTTGGTCCTGCTCCTCTAAATGACATTATATTGTTTATCTATATAATGATTATTATTATTATTATTATTATTTCTTTTGATTTTTGATTTGTTATAATTGAAACGTTTGTTGTTTTTTGGTTTTTTGAATAAAAACGAAAATTTTGAACAAATTTATGAAAAAAATGAAAAATCAACTTTTTTTCCTTTTTTTTTTTTTTTTTTCGATTTTCTGTTGTTGGAGTAATATTACAAGTTGGTGTTGTGTTATAATTGAAAGTTGTTGGTTTGTGTAATATTATTACTATTATTATTGTTGTGGTGTATTATTTATTATTATGTATTATTTGTATTATGTATTATTTGATTATTTGTATTATTATTATTGATTAAAATTAGCTTCACCTCCATCATCAGAATCACCTCCGCCATCTGAATCATCATCATTACCCATTTCTTCGCCATAATCACCATCAGCTTCCTCTTCTTCTTCTTCTTCATCCTCTTCTGCATTTTCGTCATCTTCGGCACCTTCTCTTTCTAATTTTTGTAATTCTTCCAATGTTTTACCAGTATTCTTTGCTCTTTTCTTTGTTTTCTTTTTAATTGTTATTAGATCATATGGGAAATACCCAAATTTAATACCAGGTAAATTTAATTCTATTGAATTTGGGTTTTCTTTTTTCTTTTCTAAAAATCTATCAGAATATCTCTCTACTCCATCTGTAATATCACCAAAACGTCAACAATATGATATTAATATATATATATTATATATATCACATAATATTGTATGTTATAGTAATAATTACCTTTAGTATTTAATTTATCTTGATTTAAATTGTAAATAGAGTATGGCATATTTTGTTTAAGTTTAATTATAGTTGTCAACATATTATAATTATGAATATCAATTGTTGGTAATGGCGGTATATCTCTTCTAACTGGGAATAATGGTTTTGGAATTGTAAACCCTAATTTCTTTTTTTTATCGTCACCTTCTTCATCGTCACCATCATCTCTATCTCTTTTACCCATTGATGATATACCTCCATTACTTGGTCCTCTATATGACATATTTATGTGTTTATTTATTGTTTGTGTTTATGTGTGTTATAATTTAATTTATACAAATAATTCAAAAAAAATGCTATGGTGTAAAAATTCTATCTGATTTTTAAAAAAATTTAATAATAAAAAAAATTCAAAAAACTCAAAAAAACCTAACGGATTTATTCTAATAATAAATTAGTACACACGATATTTACAATGAAATAAAAAAAAATAAAAATTTAATGTAACAAAATCAATATATTAATTTTAAATAACTACCACGTCAAACTATATCTTTTTAATTTCAGAAAAAAAAAAAAACTAAATTTAAGTCACAAGTAGTAAAAGGAAATAATAATAACCCATCACAACATGTTATCAACAATATATAATGGTATTTCAAAAATATTTGGAATTAGTCAATCATTAAATAATATTAGTGTTACAATGTATGGTATTGATGCAAGTGGTAAAACTACAATTTTGTATGTGGTTACTGATCAAATTGGTAAAATTACACAACCTACAGTTGGATTTAATTTTGAATCTTTTAAAATAACAAGGTCAACTGATGATGAAGTACAAGTATCAGTATGGGATATAGGTAGAGGAGCAATAAAGAAATATTTTTACGAACGTGCAAATGCATTAATATATGTAATTGATTGTAATGACCGGTATAGAATTAATGAATCAATTCAAGAAATACATCAACTAAATAATGATCCATTAACAACCGACCTTCCACTACTTATATTAGCAAACAAACAAGATATCAATGGTGCATTAACAGTATTTGAATTGACTCAATTAATAAGGTTACCCGATATATTAGAAAAAAGAAAATGTTTTATTCAACCATGTTCTGCCAATACAACACATGGTGTAAAAGAAGGATTTCAATGGATTATAAATATATTTAAATAAAAAAGACAGAGAATATATTTATTAAAGAGAATTAACTAAAAGTGGTGATTTGTTGATTTTTTGATTTAATTAAAATTTAATTTTAATTTTAATAAATATTTAATTTTACATTGATTTGTGTTATAGACAACATATTCATTATGAGTGAATGTTGATACGACGCCACCAGTTTCAATGATTGGACCTTTTAATATTGTTGATGGAGTGAATTGATCTGCATCTTGATAACAACCATCAAGTGTGTCGTAGAGTGCTGGTTGTCTTTTACCAATTGCTTTAGTTGAATGATAACCTTGAGTTGCTAAAGAATCTGGTGTTACAAATGTATTTTGATAAACAACTGATGAATTACCACATGCAACATCACAAATTGCAATAACAGCAACTGCTGATTGACCTTTACCAACACCACAATAACCACCACTAACTGAAATAGCATCTGCTAAATAAATACCCTTACCTAATGAATAACCAGTTTGCGGTGCTTCAGCAGGTGCAATACGTAAACCATTTGAAAGTATGCCAATCCAATTTGTAATTCTTGAACCGTGATATAATAAATTACGATTGAATTCACCTTGTGAAAATGTGAATTTATCATCACCATGTCTTGAAACTGTGAAAATATCTTGAATTTCAAAATCAATACCAACAGTTGGATCAACAGTTGACATTGCGAATTCGGAAATATTACGATATAACAATGATGATTGATCTAATGGTTGAATATCACTTTTTAATAAATTATAATTATCATCTAATGAATTACCAGACGAAGTGTTTGCCAAACTTTTTAAATTATTTACAACTTCAATTTCACCCAATGTATCAACTAAACGAATACTCTTTACCAATAGTTCCCTAGTATCAATTGGTGGAATTCTAGCTGACAAACCGCCTTCAAAGAAATGTGGTACCAATGTATAGAATCTTGCTGATACTTCAAGTAATTGTGCTTTCAATGTATGTAATGTTTGTGGTGATGCCAATGATTTCAATTCTAATTGTTCTTGTTGTTTATTTTGTAGATCTTCAATTTCATTTAATACTTTGTATGCTAATGCAATTGTTTTCTTAGATATTTGACCAAGTGGCATTCTTTTTACATCAAATGACAATGCTGTCAATTGTCTATTAATTGCATCAATATCAAATAAACTATTTACCAATTCTTGTACTGGTATTGATAATTTTGATGGTACTAAATTAAATGATGGTTTATTAAATGGGTTGACTGAACTATCACCAGTGGATACAGCAGATGTACTTGTATTACTGGATTCTTCAATATCGATAACATTGTATTTTGAAGGTTGTTTTTTATAATTGAATCTATCTGACCATTCAACACCAGTTTTATCTTTAAAACGTTCAGAGAATTCATCTACTGCATTTGATAATGTTGAATGTTGATGTTCCATAGTACCACCATTTGAAGATTGACCAATACGTCCCCATTTACAATAAACCCAATATATCTTTGCAACTTGAATAATTTGTAATATATAAAATGAATTATTATTATTCATTAAATCTGTTAAATTCATTGAAACATTATAAACAACCCAACCTTCGCCCAAGTGGGTACGATCAATTTGTACAATTTCACCTTTTGCTAATTTACTAAATGATGAATCAACTTTTAGTATAATTGATGATGGATTATTAACTTTATCATTTCTAATTGTAAATGGTCTTGGTTCATCTTGACCACTGGTAGTATTGGTTCTGAGTTCATATTGTTCATCAGTTGATAATGCTGAAAATGTTGGAATTATAGATTCTGCAGAATTTAAATTACTTGCAGTTGTTGGATCATATTCTAATATTTCATGTGGGTGAATATGAGAATATTGAAAATCTTTAAAGTAATTACATTTTGGCCAAACATTCTTTTCATTTGAAATTGCAAAACGATATCTTTTAACATCTTTACCATGCCAATTACAACGTGAGAATGAACTTGAATGACCTCTACAATAGTAATTCTTTCCATCGTATAATACAGTTAATCCATTACACAATGGACATGGTCCAATTCTACCATATGCTAATCCATCTGCTATAAAGTGTACATTGTAATTTGGTGATAATGAATCTAATTTTGGATAAAATTCTAAAAATAATTTTTTCAATACTGCTGGTTTCAATTCATTATTTAATATATCTTTAATTCTCCATACTTCATTATAATACTAATATAAGTAGGTGTATGTATATATTAGTATATTGTATATATAATAGTAGTATACATATAAAGTATATGTATACATACAGCAGATAAAGTTAAATCTAAACCATCATCAGTTTGATTTAATAAAGTTCTGATTGCTAATTGATCAGACCATCTTAATAATTCATAATGTTTTAGTTGATTAATGTAAAATATTTTAGCTTTTTGAAAATCAAAACACTTCAAATGGGTGAATTTAACATCAAAACCATCAAATACTCTTGAAGGTGTTTCTGTTCCTACTCTAATTGAGTCTGCTGCAATTGTTCCTTTACATTTCTTACACGAACTTCTTGCAGATTTTGAATATTCTACTTGGTGACGAAGATTCTCATGAACTTGAAATTTTTCTTTTTCCATTTTATGTTTTGTTTATATGTGGTAATGAATGTTTGAAATACTATTTTAAATTTGCTATTTATTATGTAACTTTTTTAAATTGGTGGTTTATTATTACTGTTGTTGCTTGTTGAAAAAAAACATTGTGAAAAAAAAATTAATTCTTCAATAAAAAAATTTTACGCGCGTGAGAGAGACATTTACTAGAAAAAAAATAATATTAATAATTCTCAGATTTGGAAGAATTTTTTGAAAAAGTAAATAATCAATTCTATTAAAAGTTCTTCATCTAGTAAATTATTAAAATAATAATAAGATTTATTTAAAAAAATTATGCGTGTATATATATGTTGTTGCTATGATAGCATATTTTAAATATATTATAAGAAAAAATCACCTTCTTTCAATTTTGAGATATTAATTGATGGTACAACACCTTCTTTAATGATTAATTCGTCATTTTCATTTGGTTGTTGAGTTTGTGATTGTTGTGTTTGTTGTTTTTCAATTAAGATTACAGACTGTTGTTGTGTTTGTTGTTGAGGTTGTTGTTTATCAATTATATTATTTGAACTTGTTGAAATTGGTGATAATATATTACTATTACTATTGTTGTTGTTACTTGTATTTATTAAAGTTGGTTGTTGTTGTGATGATATTAAAGTTGTATTAGTGTTGTTTAATGCTGATTTAATTTTCAAATTATTACTACTGCCACCACTACTGCTACCATTACCAATACTTGATTCAGGATAAAAAGTAATTTCTCTTGGAATTCTTTTTATTGAACTACTACCAGACTTTTTTTCAAATATGGAAAAACTTGTACGAATTGTTGAAGCATTTTTCAATTCAAATTGAATCCATTTAAAATTCTGACTTGATGAAGCTTCAGATTGACTAATATCACTATTTCCATTACTGCCATTAAGATTACAAAATAATGGTGCTGACTTTTTACAAAGTAATAGTGAAAGAATTGTTCGAAGAATAACACTATGTGATACTATTAAAATATGATAATTATTACTATTGTTGCTATTATTGGATGAAGAGGAAGAAGAAGAAGATGATGATGGATTAACATCCTCATCATCATTATTACTATTATTATTTATAAATTTAGTTGGAATTTGTTTTAATATATATTGAAATGCTTCTTTTGCACGACGAATTAATTTTGATTTTGATTCCATTTTCAATTCTTTTTGTGGTAAATGTTTTAAAATATTTGATGATAATTTTACATTGGTTGGTGTCGATGAAGAAGTGAGTGATATTGGAATTGGTACTTCCAATGATGATGAAAGTGATGAAAATGATGAATTGGATGAATAATTTGACATATTAGAAGTGGATGAAGATAAAGAAGTAGATGTTGAAGATCTAGGTGATGATGGTATTGATGATGATGTTGATGCTGCTGCAGATGTATATGATGCAGTTGATGATAATGATGGTGATGATGGTGTTGATAAATTAATTATATTGTTATTACTGTTACCTGCTTGTTGATCCATATATAATTGATTTAATTGTGATTGTAAAGTTGATTGTTGTGCTGCACTATGTTGTTGATGTTGTTGTTGTTTTTGATTTAATAACTTTTGAATTTCAATTGCTTTTTTTGATTCAGGGAGCTCTTCCCAATGCATCAAATTTCTTAAATCAATTCCTTCAAGTTTACCAAGATTACGTTCTCTAAGTAATTGAGTTGTTTCAATATTTAGTTGATTATTATTTAACAATTGTTGTCTTATTAGATATGCAGTTTCATAAGTTCTATCTAAATCGGATGAAATTATTAAATTTATTGGTATATGTTCTCTTGATAATTTATCACCTACTTCTATAGCTTGTTGTCTACCTCTATTATTTAATGGAATATTCAAATGACCTTGTAAAATTCCATTTTTATTATAATCTGTCTCACCATGTCTATATATAGGATAGGATAGAAAATAAAGAATATATATGAAAAAGAGAGAAATCGGAAAACAAGAGGAATTAGCAAAGATTCATTTGGACTAGTTTAGTTCCTTTCTTTCCTTTTTTAGTCTTTTTCCCTTTGGATCCTTAAAACATGTTTAAATTGACCATTTCTGTTGTTTTTTTTAATAATTTTAATTTTGATAAAGATTTTTTTTTTTTTATTTTATTTAAACCAAATAAAGAAATAAAAGAAATGTGTGATAGAGTAGTAGTGTTATGTAGTGTAAAGTAGTGTAATTGAATGTATGAAAGAGATTGATAGATTGAAGATTTTGATAGAAAGAGGTACAGTAGGAAAAATAAAGTAATTATATGTAGTGTGGTGAATATATGGGGAGGAGTATGTGAATTATAATAAAATAAAAAACTCGTTATTTGAATAACTATTAAAGTAATACCCAAATATGTCCTTTTAGTTTTGATTATTTCTCTATTTTTTTTTTTTGGTTTATCCTGGTCACTCTTTATATTTTTTTTTATTTAAATTTTTTTTAAAAATCATATATCATTATTAAATATTATTATTATTATTAAAACAAATAATAATCTTTTATAGCATATCTTGAAGGGTCCTAAAAAAGAGAAGAAATAAAAAAGAAAGAAAGGGGTTTATATTTTCTTATTTTTTTATTTTATTTTTTTACACTTTTAGTACTAAAATAAAAAACTTACCTAACAAAAGTAAAGACAACCATCAATTTAAATTGATAGCTTTATATATATTGTTTTTTTTTAGTTTAATAATAAATAGTTTTATATAATTGTATATTGGTGTCTGTGTGTTTATGTGGTTTAAAAGTAAAATAAAAAAAAAAATTAAATTTTAAAAGTTGTGTGTGTATGTTTGCGTTACTATTATATTTTTTAAAAAACGAGAAATTTAATTTTTAAAGTGTGTATGTTGTAATATTATTTTGTATGTGTTGTTATTGTTGTTGTCGTGTTATGTTATTATAAAATTAAATAAATAAATAGATTTTCGAAAATTTGTATTTGTTGTTATGTTTGTGTGTATTTGGTGCGAACGTTTTATGGATAATAATGAAAAAAAGCAAATTTTTTTGCGAATTTGTAAAAAAATTCAAAAAAAAAAATAAACTCAAAAAAAAATAAAAATTAAATAAAATTTCGCGATACCAAATTATTACGTTTTTTTTTGGTATAAACGACGACAACAACAGCAAATCTAGACAACGATAACGACATATAACCATATATGTACATATAAAGATAGATTTAGATTTAATTTTTAAAAATAGATTATTATTATTTATTCATCTTTTGATAATTCACGTGAAACTATTAGTCTCATGACAGCATCTGAACCTTCAAGAATACGATGAACACGTAAATCACGTAAATATCTTTCGATTGGATAATCTTTTAAATAACCATAACCACCAAACAATTGTAATGAATCATCAGCAACTTTAAAACATTCATCACATGCAAACAATTTAGCCATTGCAATGTAAACGTGAGCAGAAGGATCTTTGTTATCCAACATAGCAGCAGCAGTTCTAATCATAACACGTGATGCGTGTAACTTGGTTGCCATATCTGCTAATTTGAATTGAACTGCTTGAAATTGTTCCAATGTTTTATTAAATTGTTTTCTTACTTTAACGTGATCTCTTGCTGCAACAATACATGATTGAGCACCACCTAAACTTGAAGCACCAATATTAATTCTACCACCGTTTAATGCATTCATTGCTATTGAGAAACCTTGACCTTCAGCACCAATTAAATTTGCAATTGGTACACGACAATCTTCAAATATTAATGCACGTGTTGGTTGCGTATTCCAACCTAATTTCTCTTCTTTTTTACCAAATGAAAGACCAGGTGTATCTTTTTCAATAAGCAGACAAGATATACCTTTTGGTCCTTTATCAGTACCAGTTCTAACCATAACTAAATATATTTCACTATCACCACCACCACTAATAAATGCTTTACTACCATTGAGTATATAATGATCACCATCTTTAACTGCTTTGGTTGATAATGATGCAGCATCACTACCACTACCAGGTTCAGTTAAACAGTATGATGCAACACGTTCCATTGTTACTAATGATGGTAAATACTTTTGACGTTGTTCTTCAGTACCATATATATCAATTAACCCAGCACACATATTATGTATACTAATGAATGCAGTTGTACTAACATCTGCAGATGCCAATGCTTCTATAATAATTGATGCATCTAATCTTGATAATCCTGATCCACCTACATCCTCTTTAACATAAATACCACCAAAACCTAATTCTGCTGCTTGTTTCATTACTTCTCTTGGAAAGAATTCTTCTTTATCCCATTTCTCTGCATGTGGTCTCATCTTTTCTTGTGCAAATTCATATGCCATTGTTTGAAATTCAATTTGTTGTTCTGTTAATCCAAAATTTGGATTTGGTACAATATTAAAAAATGAACGTATACCACCTCCATTACCACTTAATGTTGTTGTTGGTTTTAATATTAATTTACTAACATTATATGTTAATTTATTTGTTGATTTTAAAATATTCGAAATCATTTTTTTTATGGTGTTCTTATCTCTTAAAAATGAAAAAATAAAAATTTAAAAAATTATTAAAATTTCAAAAATTTGAAAAAGAACATGTCTTTTTTTTTATTTTACTATTTTTTCGTGTTCGTCAAAAACAGATATTTAGTTTTTATTTATTAATCTTTTGGTTTGTATAGAGAGATTGTTGGTTTAATTGATTTGATTAATTTTGTATCACAATTTAAAATGGTAGTACAGTTGAATGAAATGGAGATTATGGAATTCGGTAAATATTTTAATGAGTTGATGTTATCAATATTACCAAACTCGTTACCTAGAGTTAATGATTTTACATTTTCATATAAACAGCCTTTTGTAATTGGTAAATTGTAATTGTTTAAATGTAATTCTGTGATTGATGGCGGTAAATATTGTTGTAAACAATCTTTAAATTTATAATCAGATTTAAATATTTTAATGGTATCGTTTGGTAGATAACAAGCATATTCTGGTACATTAAAATATTCACCAAATGTTAAATTTGTAATAGAATTTGGTATTTGGTTACTATCAATTTCTTGATTGAAATTTGTTAAATCTAATGTTGTTACTGTATTTGGAATTGAATTAATTACAAGTGGTTGATTGAATGATGGTAATGATAGTTTAATTACACCAATTGGAATATCATTTGGTTTTAAAGGTTGATTAAATAATGGTAGTTGAATATCTTTAATTGAATTTGGTAATGATCCATTTGAAAGTAAATGATTAAATGATGGAATCCTTAAATGTTTAATTGAAGGTGGTATTGAATTTGGTTCAATTTCATTATTAAATAATGGTAATCTTAAACTTCTATGTGATTCTTGATTATCTGGAATTGATCCAACTTTAAGTGGTTTATTATAATTGTTCATTTCTAATGATGTTACGTTTACAGGTATATTGCCAGATACTAATTGTTCATTGTGATTGATTAAATTTAATGATGTTATACTTGTTGGTAGTGAGTCATTTGAACTTGATGAATTTAATGATAACAATGTTACACTTCTAATTTCATTTGGTAAACTATCTTTTAAAAGTTGTTTATCATATAAATTTAGATCTAGGAAACTTAAACCCACTGGTAATGAGTTCGGTTGTAACAGTTGATTAAATGAATTCAATGATAGATTTGACAATTTATCAGGAAAAGTTTGTACACCAAGTACCAATGGTTGATTAAATGAATCCAAATATAAATTACTCAAACATTTTGAAGGAAATACATTTGATTCTGTAATTGGTTGATTAAAACCTCTTAAACATAGAAATTCTAAATTATCTGGAAACATACCTGATACCAACGGATGGTTATATGAATTTAATTCTAATGATCTTAATGAAATTATTAAATTAAAACAACCAATTTCAATTGGATGATTAAATGAATTTAATGCTATTTCTGAAAGATAAATTGAAAAGTAATTTGGACCAATTGGATGATTATATGAATTCAATTTAATAAAGTTGTTTTTACCTTCTTGAATATGACCACAATCAGGAATACTTCCCAATGATAATGGTTGATTAAACTTTGGTAATGATAGTTTAGTTATTGACTTTGGTAAGGAATCCATTGAAATAATTTGATTGAATTCTGGTAATTCTAAAGTAGTTACTGAATTTAAAATTGATAAAGGTTCAATTAATTTATTAAATTCTGGTAGTAATAAATGAATAATTGAATTTGAAAGACTACCAGGTGCAAATGTTGAATTGAATTTTGGTATAAAAAATCTTACCAAACAATTTAAATTTGATAATGAACCAGCTGGTAAATTTTGATTATATTCATGTAAGAATAAAGCTTTAAGAGTACTAGGGAATACATTTGAATGCTTTATCTCTTGATTAAATGAAGGTAGTACTAAATCAATTAATTGGTTTGGTAGTTGGTCTGGTTCAATAGGTTGATTAAAATTTGGTAACCTTAATCTTGTGATTTTATTTGATAGAAAACCAACACTTAGACTACTATTAAATAACTTCAATTCCAATGTAGTGATATTACTACTTAACCATTTATCATGATTTAAAACAATTTGATCAACCAATGATAGATTATAGCATATAACAGAATATGGAATTGAGTTTAAAGAAATAGTTTGTAATTTTTCAGATTCAATACTTAAATTTGCGATGGTATTTGGTATGAACCCAACTGGTATCTCTTGATCATATATTGATAAATCCAAATCCCTAAATGATCCTTCTATACATTTTGGTAGTACCATACCTTTTTCATAATGATATTCTCTAAATTTTGGTAAATTGTTACTAAATTTTTGGTGAAATAGTGGTTCAATATCAACTCTTCCATCAGTACTAGTTGACAAGAATTTTGAAATGAAATTTCTACATTCTGATGATAAATAATCTGGTATGACTGGAACATTATCTTTATCTCTTTCAGTTAGATTACCACCAGCCATTTCTACTAAAATACAACCAATACTCCATATATCGGATCCAAAATCTTTACCTTGCCTACCCATTTGTTTTTGTTCAGGTGACATATAGATATTTGTACCAGCTGTTTCAATTATAATTAAACCATCTTTATCACCAGTTACAGAGGATGTAGATGCTAAGGTAGCACCATCTTCATCTTTTTTTAATTTAATTGAAAAACCAAAATCTATAAATTTCAATTGAGTGTAATATTCATGTTGAACCAAAAGAATATTATCACTTTTTAAATCTCTATGAATAATACCTTTTCCATGAACATATGTTAACCCTCTAATTAGTAAGCTTGCAATATAAAATATTTGTTGTTCAGGAAACCTTTTCAATGGATATTCATTTCTCTTTACATTAATTGATATACCATTAACAAATTCTGTATAAATGTAATAATTTTTATCATCTTTTCCACATCCATAATATTTACATATATTATCATGACCAGTTAGTTCATCCAAACTTTTTACTTCATTTTCATTCTTTAATAATAATTTAAAATATGTAAATATATATTATATATAAAAGGTTATCAACAATAATTAAAATACATACAAATCTTTCACCTTGTGGAATAACTTTAATTGCCATATCATCCTTAATTTCTAATCCTTTATAATCTAAAAAGAAATTAGATATCTTTTTTGCTTTAAACACAACACCAAATTGACCTCTTCCAATTTCTTTAATTATTTCCCATTCTTCTTTATTATGTACTAATAATTTGTTCATCTTTTGACATATAAAATAATAATATTTTTTTTTCGAATGTCGAAAATCTGATATTTTTTTAAAATTTGTAAAAAACATCAACATTCAAAATAGTTTTAATTTTTTCGTTGTGTGTGTTTTTATTAGTAAATAAAATAAAAGATGAATACATTTAATAAAGAAGAATGGAGTGAATTAATTTTAGTAGGAGAAGGAGTTAGTAAAGTTTATAAATCAACTAAATTGGATGGTATTGTTTGTGGTGTAAATTTGGGAGACACTCAATCAACTATTGCAATTAAAAAAATATTAAATGGATCAGAAGCTGATATTACAAAAGAAACAAATATTTTGAAAGAAATGGACCACCCAAAGATAGTAAAATATTATGGATATCAACAAGATGAAAATTATTTTTATGTTTATACAGAATTTGTTGAAGGAAAAACATTGGATAAATTCAGAGAAGATACCAAGTTAGATACATTGCAAATTTATTATATTATTCAACAAATTTTGGATTCTCTTTATTACATTCATTCTAGAAATATAATTCATAGAGATTTAAAGTGTCAAAATATATTAATTGATGTTAAAACATTATCTATTAAATTAATTGATTTTGGTCTATCAACTAAATTTGATAGTGTTTCAAATAATTATTCAGATATTGGTACACCAACACATAAAGCACCTGAAGTATTGGATAGAAATGATAAAGCATGTCGTAAATCTGATGTATGGAGTTTAGCTTGTACAATACTTGAATTAACTGGAAGTGTATTGACTGTTAGAAGATATGGAGAAGATATTCCAATTATACCAAAAAATTTACCAAATGAATTAAAACTATTTATTTTAAATTGTTTATTCATTCAACCAAATGCAAGAAAGAGTGTTTATCAATTAATTAAATTTTCAAAGAAATCATTCAACTATCATTATGATTACACAAGTGATGGTATAACAAGTAAAAAAGTAATTTTAAAAGATTATAATCATCATTTAGATATTAAGGGTTCTTCAAATGGTTCATCATTAAAAAAAATTAAAATTTTAAATTTTGAAGGTCCATTTGATGAAGTTAATAATTGTGGTTTAAAAGAATTAGAATGTAATATAAAAAGTTTAAATCTAGTAAATTTCAATGATGAAATTAAATGGATACCTGAAAAATTAGATGTTTTAAAATGTAAATCATTTAATAATATAATAGTTTCAGATTGTTTTCCAAGTAACTTATCAGTATTGAAATTGGGTAAATGGGATTTTATTAAAAATGGCGGTGGGAATTTCCTTTCAATTCCAGATACAACAAAATTTGAAATTAATTTTGAAAATTATTCAAATATTAAATTAAAACCAAGATCATTTAAACAAAGTTTAGTTGAATTAAAATTAATTGGTTTTAATCAACCATTATCTAAAGATTTTTTACCATCTTCACTTAAATATTTAACCCTTGGTGAAGAATTCACCCATCTTGATTCATTATTAAACTTTTTACCAACTCAATTAAAATATTTAAAATTTGGTACCACTCCACTATCTTACAATCAAGAATTCATTATAAAACTATCTTCCAAATGTCCATTATTAATAATATTAATTATAAACGGTGATTATATAAATTTATAAAATAAACTTTTATTTAGATTGAATGAATTAAAAATTCTTTTAGTTGATCAAGTTGTTGATTTGTTTCAGGATTATTTGATAAATCTTGTTTTGTTTTTTCAATTGCAGTGGTGATACCATCTTTATTATATTTTTGAGATGGTAAATTATTTGAGAGTGATTCAATCATTAATGGGTTGAGTGAATCACTAAATATTTGAACTTGATCAATAACACTTTTAACACAATTTATATTTATATCAATTGAACCCCAATCAAATCTTTTTTCAAATTGATGTTCAAAACTTGGTGAATTACCAAACCTCCAATCCCAATTTTGTAATGTTTCATATGTTTCTTTAAGTGATGGTATTCTTTCTAAATCATCAACATTTAATTCTTGAATTTCAATGGCGGTATCTTTGTCAATGTTGATATTATAAGTTTTACAAAATTCATTTATAACACTATTACAAATCATATCATGATTTAATGTTGGTAATATTGATTTCATATTTGTTACACGTGATATGACACTTGTGATACCTTTACTTTTTAATTTGTCTTTATTTGGATTTAAATATTTTTGTAGTGAATCCAAATTAACATCAATCATAATTGTACCATGATGAAATGACCTTGTACCAGATTGTTTATATGCTGAACCAGATACTTTTTTACCATTTACCAATATATCATTTCTACCAGATGCTTCAGGTTTAGGTGTTATACCAATTGATTCTAATGAATTCATAATTATTGATGTGTTTCTATTTTTATCATAATCTTTAGTTGCTGATAAAAATGTGAAATTAGTGTTACCTAAATCATGATAAACTGCACCACCACCACTATATCTTCTTGCTAATACAACACCATCCTCTTCCATTCTTTGTAAATGACATTCTTTATATGGATTTTGGTATCTACCAATTACAACAGTTGGTGAATTTCTCCATAAATATAATACTTGTTGATCTAAATTAAATTCTTTAAATAACCAATCTTCAGTTGCAATATTAAATAATGCATTATTTGTTGTTGATTTATAAATTTTAATTGATTTATTATTGGTGTTGGTTGTATAATTCCTAATTCCTTTTGATAATAAAATTATATTTTTTATACTATTTCTAATATTATTATTATTACAAATTGATGTAATCATGATTATTAATATATGTTATTTAATTCACTATTGTGAAGATTATGATGGGAATTAAAAAAAAATATGAAAACTTTTTTTTTTTTTTATTTTTTAATTTTAAAAATATCTTTTTTAAATTTTCTTAAACTAAAATAAAATAAAAGAATATGTTCTTTTTTTGACAAATTATATAGTCACCATCTTAAAAAACGAATGAATTAATAATAATTTTACTTTTTTTGTATATTCGTTTTACTGTAAAAGTAAAAAAAAATAAAATTTAATTTAATTAAATTTTAGCCGTTGTTGAATTTGGCTCGTTTTTTTGTTTTTCGAATTTTTTTTTTTTTTCAAAAACAAAACTTGTAACATTCTGTAAAATAAATAATAATAATAAATAATAAAATGAATGATATTAATGATGAAGATGGAGAAAATTTAGAAAATGAACAAGTAATGGAAAAAGAAGAAGAGGAATCATCTAAAGCTAATAATATATTTGAATCAATAAATAAAATTCAAGATAAATTAAAAAGATTTACATTATTTACAAATGAAGTACAAAAACAGTATGAACAAACATTAAATACTGGTGAAAATAATGGTGTAAAAGATTTAGATTGGATTAGAAATATATTAAAAGAATGTTATCAACAACAAAAAATAAAGAATGAAAAAAAGAGATTCCTAGATTGGTTATTAAAGATTTTAATCATTAAAATTGATCCATTAAGATCAAAATATAATAATACGACAACAACAGAACAACAACAACCACAAAATAATAGAATATCAAATAAAATATGGGAATATCAATTACAGGTTATCTTAAGATTAGAATATATCCTATTGAAAGATGATTTATATCCATTACAAAAATTTGAAAATCGTGAAAGTACACCAGAGATAATAAGTCATTTAGTTGAAATTTTACAAGATATTTCATTTTTAATGGATTCAAATTCAGTACAATCAAATGTAAATAATACAACAACCACAACAACAACATCATATAAGTCAACTGCTACAACAATACCATCATTAAATGGTAAAGGTATTGTTCAGTTTTTAGAAACTATTATATTACCAAGGTATTTCCCAAATTTGAAAAAGGTATTACTATTAATTTATAAATCATTAGAAATTTCAAAACCAACACAATTAAAAAAAGATAAATCCAGCAGTGGAAGTGGTAGTGGTGGTAATGGTAATATTTTAAAAGAATCAAAACAAAACATTAATAATAATAATATCATTATATCATCAGATGAATTTATAAAATCAACATTGGAAATAGATTTAAATCTACTTGAAGATTGTAATGATATAAATAGTAATTTAGCAAAAAAGAGAAAGAAAATTGAACAAATACAAATTGAAAAACAAAAGACTGCAATTGAAAATCAAAAAAATATAACAACAATTCCAAAAGATTTATTTAAAAAAGTAAATGTTAAAAAGTTAAATCATTTTACAATGTCATTATCAAACCCTGAAAAATCATTTAAAACAATCTAAAAAACACAATAAACAAACAGTTACTTTTACTACTTTTACCAAATTTATTATTATATTATTATTATTATTATTATTATTATTATAAACACACGTATATATATTTTTGATTAAAAACCAAATGATTTAAAGAGTGATTTAACATCATTGTAAACTTCATTTACATCTCTATCTGCTGAAATGATTTTAACTTTGTTAAATTTGCTGTAGTGATCAATTACAAGTTTAGTTTGAATATTAAATGTATTGAATCTCTTTTTAATTGACTCGATATTATCATCTGATCTACCACTTGATTCACCTCTTTTTAAAAGACGTCTAGTCATAACTTCTTCTGGGCACTGTAATCATTTAAGCCTTTAGTATATTTACATATATGATATGTATGTATAATAAGATAATATGTATACTTACATCAAAGAATAAAACAAATTTAGTATCAACAACATCTTTCATATTCTCTTCCCAAGAGTTATTATTTTCTTCATTACGTGGGAAACCATCTACTAAAAAGTTTTTACCTTTATTTTTGTTGATAGCGTTTTTTAATAATTTTACAGTGACAATGGATGGTACGATTTCACCATTTTTAATCATTGTTGAAATCATTTCACCATTTTCAGAACCAGAATCTTTTTCTTCACGTAATAAATCACCTGCTGATAAATGAACCCATCCAAAATCTTTTACAATATTTGCACATTGTGTACCTTTACCTGAACCTGGTCCACCCAATACAAATACAACACTTGGTTTAATTTCTCCACTATTTTCCATCATTCTTTAAATTTATATATATTTGTGTTATCAGTTACTAATACAAAAAAAAAATAGTTAAAAAAAAAAATTAAAAAAAATTAAAAAGACAATGAAAAAAAAAAAAATCAAAAAATTAAAAAAAATAATTAATTTTAAATTAAATTAATTTAACGATTTGTTTGTATTTTTTTATTTATTTGAATTTTTATTGTATGTGTTTGTTTATGTGTATGGGTTGTATATTCTATTTAATAAATTTTATTATTAATTTCTTGTTTTGATAATTCAGATAATGTTGAAACTGAAATTTCAAATTGTCTTTTTTCATCAGGTGTGTTGAAAGTATAAGATTTAATTGTTGATTTATAGTAATCTTCAAGTATTGGATTTAAAATTGTTGTTGCTACACTCTTTGGAAAATGTTGTTGTGATATTAGTTTAAAGAATAAAGTTTCTCTTAATCCATACGATAATTGTGTATCTGAAATTGGTTGTGTTTGACCAAACCATACTTGTTCATTACAAATTGATAATTCCAATATATATTTCAACAATTCAAATACTTCATCTTTTTTCAAAAGTAATGATGATTCATAAATGATTTCAATACATGCATTGAATTTATCGTATTGAATATCCAATTCAAATTCTTGAATATCTTTTAAAATTGATCCAATAACTTCAAATGCAGTTAATACTTCTTTTCTATCTGGTAAATATGTTTTTTGAGATTTAATTAAATTTAAATTTTGATTAATTACATCCAATAATGTTTGTTGTGATGGTTGAAGTATTAATGTTTGGTCTGAACCTGATGACGATGTTGATGATATTAATAATGATACTTTTGATAATGATAAATTCTTTTTCTTTTCTTTCAAAGTTTGTCTAACTGTTGTATTACCCATAATTGATTTTTGATAAAGTATATTTGAAACATTTGTCCAATTCTTCATTCTAATTGAGTGTAACCAAAATAAATCGGATATTGTACTTGAAGGTGAAGAAGGTGATGATAATGATTGAAGGAATTTAAATACACTTTCATTAAATTCTGTTGGTAATTCTAATAATTCACCCTTTAATTCTTTTTCCAACATGTATTCATAAACTTTACCAAGTTGATTTAATTTTTGAAATTTATTTAAACATTCAATTATTAATGATTGACCATCTGTTGTACCACTTTGACCACTACCATGATATTTTGAAATATATACATTTATATATGTAAAATAATCATCAAATACATTTGCCAATGTAATTGCATTATCAAATTTATTTGATAATAAAAATGGTTCAATTAATTTTGTTTTACAAAAACGTTGATTAAATTGATCATTTTGATTAATTTTCAAAGAGTATAAATACTTTTCAGTTAATCTATACAAATTCGTAAATAATGATTCATCAATATTTTCAACACCAATTTCTTTTTTAAATAATAATTGATTTGCAACAGATGTTGATGATTGAAATTCTAATTGAATAAATTGATAAACTGATTTAATTACTTTTGGTAATAAATTATGAATCGATGGAGCAGATGAAGAGGAAGAAGAAGAGGTAGTAGTTGGTATAATTGATAAATTTAAATATTCAACTGGGAATGCAGATGTAATTAAATAAAATAATTCACATGATTCCAATAATATTTGTGCTTTTGAAATTACTGATAATTGTGATTGTAATTCTTGTAATTCTTGTAATTTAATTACTATATTAATTAAAATTTGATCAATTCCACTAACACAACTATAAAATAATTCGTATACATTCATACCAATATTCATCCAATTTGGATTACGTTCTTGAACAATTGATTCAATTAATTGTGGGAATATTGATGATGAAGAGGAAGATGATAAAGAAGAGGAAGGGGTGGTGGTTGATTTTGATGATTTTGGTGGTTGTTGTTTTTCTTTTTGATTTTGTAAATTTCTTAAATCAATTGTTGCTTTAATTTTAATTTCATTTCTTTTTAAATATTCAATTGTTGAAGGTGATATTTGTCTAGATATATCATTATCATTTAAACATTGTACAAAGAATAAATGACGTTTCTTTTTATCTTCCAATTGTCTATCCAATTGAATTGAAATTTCTTTACCAAATACATGTAACATTTTATTATCGTCTGCCCAAAATTTACTATTTGGTTGTTGATCAATTATCCATAATGATACTTGTTGAATTACTTGATCTAAATCTGTATATCCTTTAACAACCTTTACCATTTGTTCAACTTTAGAATACTGTTTCAACGAATATGAATTCATTAATTTTAATACATTATTTCTTTTTGATCCAATTAAATTTTCATCTTTTGGTATATCAAATAAAATTGGATTTGTTAAAGAAGAGTTTGAAGTTGTTGTTTGTGAGTCATTACTACTGTTACTACTATCCATCATAATTTCATCTTTTGCAATATGATTAATTGTATCTTGAATATGTAAATCTGAACCAGATTGTGATTGACCAAATGGTTGAATATCAAGTTTAATTATACCTTGATCTGAATAATAGTAAAATTGATTCTTGTAAAAACCTGAAAATGCAATTACAGTACCACTTTGAAATGACATTGTACCAGAAACTGAATTTGATTGATAGTATATTAAATCTGACCATGTTAAATAATATTTCAATGAATTTGTAAATAGCATTGGTTCAATTGATACTAATCCACCACCACTAATCTTTCTAGTGCAATTAAATCTATCAATACGTTTACATTTGTTTACTTCTTGATCTTGTATTTCCAATTGAATTAAATAATATCTAACTGTATTTTGTGATGCTGATGTTTCATAGAATATTAAATTAACAATTTGAATTTCATCTCGATTTTGATCTTGTATTGTATCTATATACATTTGATGAAATTTTGGTTGTTGTCCAGTAGTTGTAACATCTTGAAATTGTTTTTGTGCTTCTTTATAAACTGGGTAATCCAATACAACACGCTCTGATCCATTTATAATTTCATATTTTAATAATGATCCTTCTGTTAATACATACACATCTCTTGATTGAACTGATGATGATGATGATGATGATGTACCACTTGTTATAGTTGATTTATTTTCATCTGTAGTTGGTGTTGTTGAAAATACGGATATAACAGGAGACTGTCTTGATAAATATAAATAACTTAACATTCCTTGTGATTTATTAATCTTTTTTGAAATTAACGTATTATTATTTTTGACTACAACTTGAAATATTGAACCATTTGAATTACCAACTATAACACCAAATGGTTGACATTCTGTAATGAATACTTTGAATACACCATTACTACCATTGTTTGCAGGTGGACTTTCCAATGGTAAATCTTGTGATACATTTGGTTTTGATGAATTACCCCAAAATCTAATATATCCTGTTGTTGGTGATATTAAAAATACTGAAAATTTATCACTTGCTAATTTATTCTTATATACAACTATATGTTGTCTTGTTATATTCTCTCCAAATGGTAATTCAATTCTATCACAATTTTGTGGTTTCTAAAATAGTGTATATTATATAATATTAATATGTGGGTGTATGTTGATCGTTTGTGTGTATGTATGTATGTGTATGCACTTACATCAATTGTCCATATGAATAATTCATTTGAATATAAAACAAAACAAGTACCATCACGTGATGATAATGAACCTGATAATTCAGTTTGAAATTGTTGTCTTTGATGTTCATCATCTACTAATGTTTGAGAGAGAATGAATGGTAAATTAAAAGTTGGTGTGATACTATATTCTTGTTTAGTACTTCTACCACTTAATATACCATTACTATTGTTATTATCATTATTATTTATTTGTGATTGACTATATATTGATGTATCATTGGTTTTCTTTTTTGATTTGGTTGGATAATACATTATTACAATATGATGGTCAATGATAATGATTTTAACTGTATAATTTTCAAAAATTGCAATAACGAAAAAAAAAAAAAAAAAAAAAAAAAATAAATTTTTTAAAAAAATTTAAAAAAAATTAAAAAAAAAAAAAAAAAAAAAAAAAAAAAAAAAGCCAATACAATTATTTTTTTTTAAAATATATATAGCACTAATGTATACAATAATACTATATATATACAAAAAAAAAATAAATAATAAAATATAAAAATATGTGCGCTTGTGTGCGCGTTGTTGTTGGGTGAAAGAAAAAACAACCAAATTTGTATATTGTATGTGGTTGTGATTGATTTTGGAAATTAAAAAAAAATAATAATAAAACAACACACAAAAAAATTATTTGTTGTTTTTGTGTGTGTGTATGTGTGTTTATTAATGCGGGTGTATGCTCTTATTATAATTTTTTTGAAGTTGATGAATCAAACAACAATAAAAAATGTGAATAACATTTAAATTTGACATATTAATTTTTATCATAGCTTCTTTTTTTTTTTTTTTTGTTATTTTTTATATGAAAGACAGTTGCAATAATTATTATTATTATTATTTTTTGTTTCTATTATTAGTCGATTTATATATTACAACTACAATTGTAATAAATCACAAAATTGACGTTGGTGAAGCGTTTTATTTTTTTTTTGTGTGGTGTGACATAATTAAATTATTACTGTTACTGTGTGTTGTTGTAAAATTATAATAATAAAACAACATAAATTACTATATATAGTATAAACTATATTTGTGTATTTATTTTTACCTTTATTATATATAAAAAAAATGATCAAAAAATTTTAATTTTAAAAATTGGTGTTGAATTAATATATCTTTGAATAAAGAAGTTGTGTTGTTTAATAAATATATATAAATATATTATATGTTATATGTTGATTGTGTGTATGTTTATATAATGTAACAAGATTATAGAGTATAAAGAATAATTAAAAGAAAAGAAAAAAAAAAAAAAAAAAAAAAAAAAAAAAAAAAAAAAAAAAACCCTACAATTATTATCGTCTCAACTCACAGCCTTTACATGATCAAAAAAAAGTTTTTTTTTTTTTTTTAAAAATTAAAATATCTTAATCGTTTTATGCATATAAAAATTTGTAGGCAAATTTTTCAAATTATGATCGTTTTAATACTAAACTATAGAGTGTTTTTTTTTTTATTTTTTAAAAATAGTCATTCGTTTTAATCAAAAAAATTAAACCAATCATGAATCTCCAAACCGTTTTATGCTTTTGTTCTTTGAATTTATTGGACGAACGAATATTTTATCGTATTTTAATCAGTGCAAAAAAAAAATTTCTATTGCAATGGGGGCTGTTTAACCCAATGAAAAAACAAAAATCACAAAATCACATTCAATCACATGATTGGTTTTAAAAATAATTAATGTACTATTACTATTTTATTTTATATAGTAGCATATATAGAGTATCTGGTACCAGTTTTGTTATTGAGTGGGGTTGATAAAAAGTATAAAAGTTAAAAAGTGCCACTAATAATGTTATATATCTACAATTGCTAAAAAATATACATATCATATGATTTATACTAGTCTGATTAATTGTGTTTGATTTAATTAACATAATGGATTCTATTATCTCTTATGTATTCATTCGAATTATCATTGTATTTGATTTTTACAAATTGTAAATTTTCATGGTTTTTAATTAAAGTAAAATATCCCATTCAACTATAGCAACAACAATAACTAATTTAAATACCAGTCATTAATCTTATATTTTTTTATTATGAAATTAATTAATTTAAATTTTTGCAGTATATTATTTGTTTTTCTTAATATAGCATTGTATGATAGTTATTTGCACACATAATGTATTATTTCAACTAAAGGTAATAATTCTATACAGGGTATTAATATGTATACAACTTAGTGACTATACATGTACATTTTAAATAGAATTATAATTTATATTAAAACTATATACAACCACATAAGAAGTACTGTTTCATTGAAACTAAAAAAAAGTCTTAATAATCTTATTGTAATTACTTTTTATTAAAATAATTATTATTTTTTATTTTTTTTATTTTTTTTCTTGTGTTAATATCATTATTTTAGTGTATACCATGATGAATTGCTTATGTCGATGATAATTAATGTAGCATGAATCAATATAGGAAAAAAAAAAATGGGATACTTATTTAATATATAATTAATATATACACAGTTGTGATTATTATATTATTTTTTTTTATGTTAATACCATATTATTATTGATATATAATAACCAGTGGTTATATTATTTATGTGATAGAAGGCAAATAGTATAATATGATGATATAATTAATGTAGGTTATTATTTTTATTTTTTTTATTCAAAGTAGATCAGGTATTACACAAAGAAATACTTATTTTCATATTGACTTATATTCAAAAAACTATCTTCAAAACCACAAAAGAAGTCTATCATTATTTTTTTTTCATTGAAATCTGAAGAAAAATTTGATTTTTTTTTTTTTTTTTTTTTTTTAAAAAATTTTTAATTTTTTTTTTTTTTTTTTAAATTTTTATTTTTTTTTTTTTTTTTTTTTATGTTGATGTGTGTAGCATGATTCAATAAACAAATAGAAAAAAAAAGAAAAGAAAAAGGGATATTTATTTAATATATAATTAATATAATTACATAAAATTAAAAACTTCAAGTTTTTATATGAAAAATATCAGTTATTTATTTATATATAAAAGAAAAAGAAACATCAACAACTCAACAACAACAATTTGTATAAATAATAGTCATCAATATTAAAATATAATATATTTTTGTAATAATAGTAGTCAAACAACAATAAACAGCAAACAACAACAATAAACAATAAACAACAAACAACAAACAACAACAATAAATACAAATACAAATCAAGACAATGTCATTAGGAATACCAATTGTTGCATTACAATATGATCAATTACCACATTATAACGTAACCAACTTAAAGAGTTCAACACAATCAATACAAGTTGATGGAGATTCGGATGAACCATTTTTATCAACACGTTCAATTTCAACGTATCCATTGTTACCTGGTGGAGAAAAGGATGGTGATCCAATTGCAGATAAATTATTTGTACAAGTTCACAAAAATAGAGCAGTTTTGGCTATTGCAGATGGTTGTAATTGGGGTAAACGTCCAGCTATGGCAGCAAGAGATGCAATTGCAGCATTTGCACAATATTTCAATGAACGTCAAAATGAAATCAATACACTTCAAGATGCAGGTCACTTTTTATTGAGGGCATTTTGTGAAGCACACAATAAAATTGTTGAGGGTAAACCTGATATTTGGGAAGCTGGCACAACAACATTGTTGGGTGGTTTGGTATTGGAATTTGAATCAAGTGGAAGTGGTGGAAATGAACCAAAATGGGGTTTCTTGTGTGCATCAGTTGGTGATTGTAAAGCGTTTTTAGTATCACATAAGCGAAAGGAAGCTACAGATGTTACCAATGGTAATAGATGTAATCTATCAGATACAAGAGATCCAGGTGGAAGATTAGGACCATACGTTGGCCAAGGTTGGCCTGATCTTAGAAATTTAAAATTATATTTTACTTTTTGCGAAGAAAATGATATTGCATTGATTGTTTCCGATGGTGTTCATGATAACCTTGACCCAATAATGTTGGGTAAAACACCTGATGAGGTTAATATCGATGCAAAGGTTTGGGAAGATCTTCATCAAGATGATTTGCTTCGTGCAAAAACTCAATACATGAAATCACTATTGGAAGAAATGATCTTTCAAAATCCGGATGCACCTGATAAAATAACCCCTTCTGACATTACAAATAAAATTATTGATCATTGTTCAACTGTAACAAAGAATGCTAGAGAATTTATGCAAGAATTTCCAAATAAAAAACAACCAAATGATTATAGAGAATACCCTGGTAAAATGGATCATACAACTGTTGTAGCTTATAAAATTGGTTCTGGTAATAATTCTTCATTCTAAAAAAAAAAGAATGGTAATTTATATAAAAAAAGATAAAGAAAATAGAAAATACAAAAAAAAAAATAACATCATCACAAACAAAACAAATAAAAAAGTAATAATATCATAATAATAATAACATTAATATAGTTTATTTGTAATATTTTTAGAAGTAATTAAATCTTGATTATTAATTATAGAGTCAATAATTGTTGTAAATTTATTTGCTCTAATGATTGAATTGGTTTTAATTTTATTAATTGAATCTAATGGTAGTGAAGATAGGTAAGGTTTTGGAGTTGACCACATTTTTTCAGCAATTCCAAATAATCTATTCCATACTCTATCAGGATAACCTCTATCAACTTGTTTACCATCTTTTTCAATTGATTTAACATTTGATCTTGGTATCATTTCCCATGCACATGCTTCTAATCCAATTAATAGTTTACTCTTTTCAAATTCTTGAATCAGTTCTTCTTGTTCCAATAAACATTCAGTAAAACTATCACATGCTTGATATGATGGATCTAAATAATTACCATGACTATAAATGAATGATCTTTTTTCATTTTTTAAATATCTGTCATATTCATCACGCCCTTTCCACAATTGAAATAACACATTGTCAACATGGGGGTAGTTTCCATTTTCACCACCATTTCCAAAATAATTTTCATGTTCATCAGTATCAATCATTGATAGTACATCTTCCCACATTATTACATTCTTTTTAATACCATTTATATTTAAACGATGCACTATTTGATTAACTTTATTGACAAAGAATGCTAAATATTGATTTGGATCACTAATACCATATTTTGATTTAAATAGTTTTTTTATATTTTCATCTTGTATCCAACATGCAATTTGAATTTCATCAAATCCTAAATGAATATATGGATCTGTAAATGATTTTCTTAATGTACGTAACACTGCATCAATTACAGTATAAGTAAATTCATTTGTTGGATCTAATGGTAATGAATATGTATACTCTAAATTTATATCATTCTTTCTTGTTTGTAATAAATTTGGACATTTACTTGTTAAATTACCATACCCCTTTCCCCAAGATAATGTATGACCAGGTAAATCAATTTCTGGTATAATTCTAACACCAACAGAATTTGCATATCCAACTATGTTCTTTATATCTTTTATATTATATACCATACTATTATTTGATTTTGTACTAATATTATTGTGAATGTAACCTAAATGATTACTACCTTTTTGAGTGAGTAATGGAAACCCCTTAATTTCAATTGGAAATGATTGATCATCTGTTATATGCCAATGAATTACATTAATTTTTAATAATGACACTGTATCTATAATTTGTTTAATATAACCAATTGTTAAATAGTGTCTACCTGTATCAATTAACAGTCCTCTATAATTCATTCTTGGTCTATCTATAATTGAAAATGGTAAATTTGTTAATACCATCTTTTTAACCAGTCCTTTTCCATTTTTACCACCACCAGTAACTTGAATTAAATTACCACTTTGTAATAACGTTTTAAAAGAGTGCATTGCACCATACCTTGAATTACAATATATTTTTAGTTCATCTACCGCTGCAAAAATTTCATAATTTTCATTAAACCCAAATGGAATTGAATCATTAAATGTTTTACTATATTCAATATCTGACATTGTTGGTACTCTTTTAATTATAATATTATTAACAATTTGATTGGTTGTTGAACCAATATAATAATTATCTTGAATTAATTTTGATTTTGTGTTATTTTTATCAATTGGGTATTGTGTAAACACCTTTTTATAATATTTTCTAACTTGATCTGTTTCATATTTTGTCCAATCTAATGATTCATCTTGAAATTCAATCTTTGATGTTATATCAAATATTAAATGTTTATTATTCCATTTAAAATCATCTGATTTACCTTTGATTTTAAATGTTGAAAATTTTGGTTTTGGAAATATATAGTTTAAATTTTCTTCTGCATTGATAATTGTATAATCATTCTTTTCAAATCCATTAAAATTACTTTTAATATTACAATTTATAATTGATATAAATAATAATAGTAATAGTATTATAAATTTAATCATTGTATATGAGTGTGAGTTTATGTGTGAAATAATAAAAACAATAAAAATATTAAAAAAACACTCAAACACACTCACATAAATTGTTTTTACATGTAAAAATTATTTTAATTTATTTTTTATTTATTTTTATTTTTTTTTTTAGTTTTTTAAATCTATGAAAAATAGAAATTATATTTTATTTTTTTATCTAAATTAAGAAAAAAATGAATTTTTTAATAGATCCTTTAATATTTTTTTTATTTTTTCCTTTTTATTATAAAACACACAAATATTTTTTTTTTTTTTTTCCTATTTTAAATTTAATACAAAAGAGAATATATAAATTTACAAATAATTCAAATAATACATAAATTATATAATAATAATAATAAAAAACATGTCAAAATTTACAAGTAAATCAAATGTTGGTTTAACAAAATCAATGTCAGAAAAAATAATATCAATGAAAAATCCATTACAATTTTTATTACAACCAATTGCAAGTTCAACAATTAATTTACAAAAAGTTGAAATATTAACAACAGATTTATCAATTGAACAAGGATTTAATGTAACTATAAAATAATATAAAAAATAATTATACTAATATGTACGCATAGTTTATTAATTAATATCATTTTTATAATTACAGATAATAATTAAACAATTATCAGCACCTGTATTTGATACAAAAACAGATAAATTCATTGGTATAATAGATTTAAAACATTTCCTTAGTTATATATTATTCAAATTACCATTTCCACCAACTGGTGAAGAAAAACAAGTTGCAAGTTCAATCACCGATATGGAATTATTCCCATTTCAAACTTTGGATAAGAAATCATCAATTTTACAACTATTGAAATATTTTGATACTGGCGTTCATAGAGCATTCATTTTAAATGAAAAGAAACAAATTGAAATGATATCACAATTATCAATATTGAAATGGTTTAAAGAGAATTCACATGAATTTGGTGATATGAAAAACAAAGATATCATATCACTTGATCGTAATTACCAATTACATTCATTTTCAAAAGTACATTCAATTAAAGATAGTGAACCTGTTTACAAAGCATTTCAAGATATTCAAAAGTTTAAAATTTATGGTATGCCAATTGTTGATCAATCTAATCAAATCATTGGTAACATATCAATTCATGATATTAAATATGCTGCTTCAAACTTTGATAAGTTGGCATTACCCCTCAAAATGTACATTCAAGAAAGACCACCACTCACTTGTGAAAAAACAACTACACTCTCTGAATTATTCAACATTTTCTTAAACAATGAAATCCATAGAGTACATCTAGTTGAAAATGGTAAACCAATTGGTATCATAACAATTACAGACATTATCTCTATGATTTACAATTATACACTTTCAAATCATTCAGATAATAAACCATCAAGTATTGAAATTTAAACATACTCAACACAAATGGCTCATATTAAAAAAATAAAATAAATAAAAAAATATATGTCTATATCTATACGACCACCAATATTAATTAATTACTACCATATACAATGTCGGTTATTTTTAATTTATTAATATATTAATAGTCATTACATATAATTTGAAAAAGCCCACTGTCTGTTACTTGTATATTTAATTAATAATTATGACCACAACACGAAATTGTGTGTTTTTGATATTATTTATTATTGTATGTATATATTATAATAACATCATAACTAACAAACATTACTTTTTTTATTTAAACCTCTAAATTTAGAATAGTATATTTGACAACATATATGTTGTATGTTATTATAATTTATGAAAGTTCACTCAATGATATAAATTAATTTGGGTGTGGTTGATTTTTATTGTGCAACTGTAAAAACCCACTTTTTTTTTATTTATAATTATAGAAATTATTATGTGCGTGTGTAAATGTGTGAAAATAAATATATTTTTAATATATCTCAAAGAGGTAAGACTTCACATAAGTTCACTTTTGGGAATTATACAATTTTGTTTTAAATTACAATAATATTTCAATCATAGTAAAATTATTACCATTATTTCAACAATGTACCACACACAATAAATTGTGATTTCAAATATTTAAATTTTATTATTGTTATGGACATATATACACATATATACATATATACCAAACACATACTCACACTTTTTTTAAATTTCCAAAATAGAATATAATCGTATATTTTTTAATTTATTTAAATTAAAAAATACAAATATTTCCATTTTTAAATAAATATTTATTTATAATATATACTGTACACTCTTATATTTTAAATATTCCACTTTTAAAACATTATTCTTCCAAAAATATCAACAAAAAAAACAATAATTTAAAAATCAAAGAATATAAAACACACAAACACACATAAAAAACAAATATAAACACCAAAAAATTTCATTAAAGCACAAAAAAATAATAATTCCATTAACTGAAAAACAAAATATAACAAAATAATTACAATTGTTTTTACACAACTTGATTACTTTTTTATATTCACTCTTTTCAATTACACAACAATACAATAATATAAAAGAACAGACAATTGTTCTCTGGAAATAAAGAACCCAATCTCAAAATAGAATTAATCATACTATTAAAAAGGTAATTATAAATAATTCAATCCATACCCTTTATATTTTTTGTTTTAAATTTTTTTAAATAACCTATCAAAATAATGGATTTTAAAAATTATTCTTTAAATCATTATTATAATTTATATAAAATATATAAAGGATACTATTTATTTGTAAATATAAATCCCAATCTCTTATTTTATTAGTGTGTTAATTCACAAAATTTAAAAAAAAAAAAAAACACTCACCCAATTGGAAATCATTAAAAATAATCCCAAAACAATGCAGATTCAAATAAAATATTAACCAAAAAAAAAGATTATTATTATCATAATCTTACATCAATATAAATAATACCGTTTGTGGTTAAATAAATAATAATAAATAATTAAAAAAAAAAAAAAAAAGTTAATATGAAAAAGGAAATTTGGTGATAGACAAAATAATAATGATAAACAAAAAATCACACCAAATAAATTCACATAAAAAAAAAAAACCACACTTTCACACACACAATAATAATCATTTAGATTTTGAATAGTTTTGTTTATACACAAAATAATAAAAAAAAAAAAAAAGATTTTCGCTTCAATGATATAAACAAACACAATGTCAAATATGTGTTGTTGTGTTTTTTCTAGGAGTGTTAGTTGTCATCTAATACGTTTAGTAGCATTTACATTACTTTACTTGTATAAAATTTTTGGAAAAATTATATCATAAAAAAAAACAACACACATTGTCGGTCAAAATCATAAAAAGGTTTCATTATAACTCTTTTTTAGATATTCTTTGGTTTACTTGCGAGGTGTGTTGTTGTTTTTGTTTATGATATATCATATCATAAAGATAGAAAAAATTAATTCTCTCTTCATTTTTGTAATATCATTTTTGTTTTTTTTTTCTGGATGAGGTGTTAAAAAATATGTTTTTGTGTTTGACACAGAGTGTGTGTGAATACATGCTCTTATTGTTGTTGTGAACATTTTAAATGATTTTTAATTATAATAATACCTCAACACTCTGTATATTTAAATATATTGTTTTTATTGGTTTTTTTTTTAATGTGCATAACTCCTTTTTTGTCATAATAATAATAATAATAATAATAATAATAATAATAATAATAATAATAATAATAATAATAATAAATTTAATATTTATTTTTATTTATTTTATATATGTATATGATATGTTCTTATATATAAATAATTATAATTATTTTCCATTAGTTTTTTAACATATATTTAAAAAAAAGTGTGTTGTTTTTTTAGTTGAATCTGGTATGTAAATAATAATATTTCTTTGTTGCAATAACAATACCACAGTTATAAATTTTTTTTTTATTATATTTATTATTTAAATATACTCAATCAAATTCCATTTTGGGTTGTGGAAAAAAGTTTTTTTTTTTTTTTTTTTTTTTTTTAAAAAAAAATTAAAATTTTTAAATTTTTTTATTTTTTTTGTGATAAAAAAATTAAAAAAATATTTTTTGTTGTGTAAATTTATT
>JABXES010008584.1:0-14195 GCA_013375695.1 Dictyostelium brefeldianum | reverse complement strand
ATATTTGTAAAACACACACTAAAATATTTTTTTTTTATATTTTTTTTTTATTTTTTTGAATTTTTTTAAAAAAATAATTTTGTTTTTAAAAAGAAAAAAATATAAAAAATAAAAAAAAAAAAAAAAAAAAAAGACAAAAAGACCATATCACCTTGTACTGCTTCAGCAGTTATTTTTTCGTTTTATTTTTTTTTTTTTTTCTTTTTTTTTCATATTCAAATCCACAATCAATCAACCAACATCATAAATCCAAAAAGAACACAAAACACTCAACACATCACTAACCCAATAGACTGATTTTGATCCAATTAAAAGGGAAAAAATAAAAAATAAAAAGTAATCTGAGTAATCACGAAATCAAAATTTTAAAATAAGCTATTAAATTATTGAATGGTTTTTAATATTTGCAACGAATTTTATTACCATTTATTTTTATTTTATTGGTTTAATAAAATTTCATATTTTTTGATTTTATTAACAATAGATATCTTGAACTCGTTGCAAATATTAAAATATAAAAAAAAAAAGATTTACAAAATTATACTGATTGGTGAAAAATCACATCGTTATTGAATATTCTAAATACTATTCAAAATACCAAAAAAAGATATATCACTGTTATATAAATTTATTAAATGTGGCTATTGTAAACAATTACTACATGTATAAATTTGAGTGTGAATAAGCTCGTATATTGACAGTTATGTCATGAGAATAAAAATAATATCTAAAATGATCCTGGTTGCGAAATTAAAAACAAAAGAATTTTCATTTTTATGATTTTTTTATCAACTGCTCATATTTTTTTTTTTTTTTTTTCACTTTTCTTTAAAGTTAAACGAAGGTCGTTATTGTTGTTTTTTTTTATTTTTAATATATTCCAAATGTTTTAATAAATAGATATAGATAAATAGATATATTTAATAATGATTATATTTAATAATAATGGTGATTTAAAACAAAGAATCAAAGATGGATTTTCATTAGATAAAAGAAGTTTATCATTTTACAGAGTTGTATTATCAATTTTTTTATTGGTTGATTTAATATTAAGAAGTCAAAATTTAAAAGAACATTATACAGATGCTGGTGTTTATCCAAGATCATCATCAATTCAAACTGAAAGATATTCAATTCATCAGTTGAGTGGATCAACAGAATTTGCAGTACTATTATTTATAATTCATGGTTTAATATATTGTTCGCTTTTGGTTGGTTATAAAACTAGATTATCAGCAATACTTTCATTCATATTTTTATGTTCAATTCAAAATAGAAATCATTTCTTAATTGATGGTAGTGATGATTATTCAAGAATCCTTTTATTTTTCGCAATCTTTTTACCACTTAATAAATATTATTCAATTGATTCAATTTTAAAAAAAAGTAATAATAATAATAAAAACAGCAATAATAATATCAACACCACCAACACCAACAACAACAACAATAATAATAATAAGAAAAAAAGATATTTATTCTTATCTGGTAGCACAATTTCATTTATACTTCAATTTTCATTCATTTATATATTTACAGCACTTTATAAAACTGGTAGTACATGGCATGTTGATTATTCTGCAGTATATTACTCTTTGAATTTAGTTCAATTTAGACATGGTTTAGCAACTTATTTATTACAATTTCCAAACTTTTTAATATTTTTAACAAGAGTATGTATACAAAATAGATAATATTAATAATTTGTTGGTACAACCACAATCACATATTAATATGCTTTGTTTGTTAAATACAGTTTACATTATTTTTCGAATATATTGGACCATTGTTAATGGTATCACCATTTTTCAATACAGCATGTAGATTAATTTCAATTTTTGGATTTATTTGTATGCATATTGGGTTTGGAGCATGTTTAAATTTATACTTATTTGTATTTATACCAATGGTAACATGTATGGTATTCCTTCCAAGTGAAGTTTGGGAAATAATTCAAAGTAGATACATTGAAAAAAAGAAACAAATTACAATTTACTATAATGTAAATTCACCAAAATCACTTCAACTATTCATTAGATTATATTCAATGTTTTTCTTAGTTTTATCAAATGTAACAATTAAACCAATAAAGAATGTACACGATAGAGATACTACAGTTGATAATGGAAATGATGGTAATGAAAATGGTAATTGTAGTGGTCAAGAATCATCGCAAATTTCAGATAACATGTCATTAGTATATGTTGATAATATTACAGTTTTATCAAATCATCAAGTTTACGATGAAGAACATTCAATTCAATTTTTATTTTCTCAATCATTACCATTCAATATAATTTCAAAAATAATGAATGATAAAATATTTAAATTACTATTCAACTATATTAAAAACTTTGGATCTGAAAATGAAAAAGATCATTATCAAATGGAGAAATTAAAAGCAAAATCACAACAACAACAACAACAAAAACAATCAAAATCAACTACAACATCAACAATCAAACAATCATTAAGAAATCTATTCTTTATTTTAATAATAACATACATGTTTTATTACAACGTATGTGTTTATTCAGTAATGCACGATGATGATGTTTACACTGTAACACCAAAACTTCAACCATTAGCAAGAGTAATTAAAATTGATCAATATTGGGCAATGTAAGTAAAATACTATATAATCACACATGTTCATCTATACACATACTAATATAGTTTATTTAATAGGTTTGCACCATCACCACCAGATGTATCAGTATGGATAGTTTCAGATGGTAAATTTAAATATAAAAAGAATATTGATATACTTGCCGATAAAGAAACAGATTTTAAAGTTATACCAGATTACTTTTTCCATATGGGTCAAAGAAAAAGAAATTTTTATTTATCAATTTCATATTTAGAAACATTAAGATTAGAATTTGGTAGATATCAATGTCGTTATTGGAATATTGATAATCCAACATTGGTATATGGTAGATTAGATTCATTTAAATTATATGCTGTTTTTAGAGATACACCATTACCTCCAACAGATGGAAAAGTTCATGAAGAAACTCCAAATAGATTACAATTAATTTGGGAACATGTTTGTTAAACAAAAAACAATCAATCAATTAAATAGTAATAATAATAATAATAATACTACAACTACTTTTTAATTAAATAATAAAATAATAATAATTATAATAATCTAAATATTTATTTTTTGTCTTTTTCTTGCATCGTTATTATTTCTTTTAATTGATGACATTTTAGCAAAACTATTTTGAATTGATGATATTGGATCATTACTATTATTACTGTTATTATCATCATCGTCATCATCTTCATTATTGTTATTGTTGTTATTATTGTTGTTATCATCATTATTACTGTTATTATCACCATCTTCATCGTCGTCATTATTTTCACTTTTTTCAATACTGTCATTTTCTTTATCATGATTATCTTTTTCTATACTTTTGTTGGATATTTGTTGTTTGACTATAGTTGTTGAAGTGGTACTGTTATTATTGTTTGATATTGGTACTGATTTTATATTTGATTTTGAAGATGGAATTGGTATTATTGATGGGATTAAAATATTATTATTATTATTATTTGAATTATTTGATACTAATGGAATTGTTGGTTTAATACCTAATGGTTCAGCAAAAACTACTTTTAAAGTATGACCAGTTGGATATTTTATACCATTTAATTCATTTTTAGCTAATAAAGCAGCTTGTGGACTACTATAATTCACATAAGCGAAACCTTTGGATTTATTTGTAACTTTATCTTTTTTCAAATCACAATATTCCATACCTGGATATCTTGAAAATAAACGATATAAATTCTCTTGTGATATTGATTTATGACAAACTACAAATAATCTTTGACGTGATACTGGTATTGCATATGGATTTGGATAATCAACAAAACTAATTGGTAATACTCCTTCTGAAATTGAACAATTTAGATTACCATCATCTTCATTACCACCATTATTGATATCATCTTTACCACCAATTTCTTCATTTTCATTATCACTTATATCAGTTGATGTTGAAGTAGTTGTGGTATTGTTGGTAGTTGGTAAAATACTATCATTCTTTTGTTTCTTATTTTTATTTACTGCAGTATTTATTTCTTTATCATTTTGTTGATCAACTACATTTGATGATTGTACTTTGTTGGTTGATTGATTAACAGATTTATCAATTTCAAAATTATTAAAACTTTTAATCATTAAATCATTTGTAGTATCAGTTGGTGATGGCTGTGGTTGTTGAGATTGATGTGATTTATGATATTTTACTTTTGGTTGAGCAATAAATACTTTAAATTGATATTCTTCATTGGTTGTGGTGTTGTTATTACTGTTACTGTTACTAATATTTAAATTATCATTTTGAATTGATTCCATTACGATTGCAGCAGTTGAAGCTTTTGAATATTTAACAAATGCACAACCTTTTGATTCATTTGTTAATTTTTCACGAATTAATTTAACGTTTTCAAGGTCACCAAATTCTTTGAATTTATTTGTTAATTCCAATTCAGTCAATTGTTTATTACAAACAATGAATAAACGTGAATTTGGAGGATGATCTTCGGGATCAGTTGAAAGGAGTGGTTTTGATTTTGTACCTTTTGCATCTGCTATCAATACTTTAATTGCAGTTTTACTTGTATCACAATCTAATATTTTACCATTCATTTCTTCAATTGCAAATGCAGCTGATGATGTTTTACTAAATTTAATGTATGCATAACCTTTTGATTCATTGGTATCTTTATCAATTACAATTCTACATGACTCAACATTACCATACACTTTAAAACTATCTTCCAATTGTTTCTCGGTTAAACTTTTGTTACAAATTATAAATATTCTTGAATATGGTGATAATTCTTCTTGTTCTTGATCAATATTAATAGTTGGATCAATTTGTTGTTGTTGTTGTTGCTGTATAGTTTGTTTCTGGATAGATTGTTGTTGTTGTTGTTGTTTTTGAATATTTTGTTGTGGTTGTTGTTGATATGGTTGAAATTGATGTTGTGGTTGATATTGTTGTGGTTGATGAATTTGTTGAAATTGATGTTGTTGTTGATATTGAAATTGATGTTGCTGTTGTTGTTGTTGAATGAATTGATTGTTCATGAAATTACCTGGGTATGGCATATAAAATTGATTTGGATCATGATAATTTGGAATTTGATTTGGGAAATATGTTTGATATAGTATTGGTTGTTGTTGCTGTTGTTGTAATAGTATTTGATTTTGTTGCTGTTGTTGCTGCTGTAATTGTTGTTGATGAAGTGAATTTTTATTCATTATATTATTGTTATTACTACCACCACTACTATTATATTTAAATGTATTATTGCTATTAATATTGAATGGATTATTATTACTATTGTTATAGTAATTATTATTATATCCACTATTATTATTATTATTATTACTGCTATAGCTATTATTTAAAAGTGAAGATGAAAGTATAGATTTTGAACCAGCGGGTGTTTTAAATGTATTTGTTGGTGTTTTACCAATTTTTAAATTTGACGAATTAAATGAATAATTACTACTGCTATTATTAATGTTACTATTATTATTATTTACATTTGTAGTTATTTTCTTTTTTACTTGACTTTCAGTTGGTGGTGGCATATTAATAGTTGTTGTTGTAGTGGCTGTTGTGGTTGTTTGTTTACTAATTGGTGATAAAGAAGAAGGAGAAGTAGACGGTATTATTGAAGGAGAAGTAGAAGAAGTGGATGTTGTAGAAGGTGATGATGAAGTTGAATTTGTATCTGGTGTACCCTTTTTAATTTTATCATTTGAATCTTTAATGTTACTGGTTGATGTTGTTGATGTTGTTGGAGTATCATCTTTTAAATTAAATTCTTCAATTGATTTTATTGTATTTAATGGTTCAGTTGTATTTTCATTAATGTTGAAATTTTTAATTGTACTTTCAATTGAATCATCATCTGGTTCAAATCTTTTTAATGACCTTTTGTGATTATAGTAACGTGTGTCATCATCATCGAAATCGTCATCTGATGATTCAATTAAGTGGTGTTTATGATGACTATGATAACGTGTATGATGGTTATTGTTATTATTGTTGCTATTACTGTTATTGTTGTTACTGATATTATTATTACGATTGTTTTGATTATTATTGTTATTACGATTATCATCCTCTGAATCATCATACTGGTCAATATTATAATGATGATGTTGAGAATGATATACATTATCATCATAATCGTCATCATAATCATCATCGTCTGAATATGAATTATTACTTAAGTATCTCTTGTTATTGTTATTACTGTGATATTGATTATTCTTTCTTATAATTTCTATTGGTGGTTGCATTGTTGTTGATGTTGATAATGTTGTTTTAAGTTTGCTACCACTACCATCACTATTATCATTCTTTTCGTCATTGTTATCATTATTATTGTTATTACTTTGATTTATTTCTTTAACATTTTTAGATAGTTGTTGCTTTTCATCTTTTTTGGTATCTGTATTTGTTGATGGTGGTGTATCTTCATCTTTGATTGCTCCTTCTTCTTCCTCCTCCTCTTCATCTTTCTTTTCTACTATTTCTTTTTTAACATCTTCTACTATTTCTTTTACTTTTTTTGTTTCTTTTTCTTCTTTATCCTTTTCATCATCTTTTATAGTACCATTGCCTCCTTTGTTACTATTATTATTGTTATCACTGCTGTCATCATTGTTTTTTTCATTTGATGTACTAGTGATGCTGTTACTACTATTTGTTGTAGTATCTTTATCCATTAAATATGTATATATAAAAAATAAAAAGAAAAGATTTTGATTTTGTTTTTTTGTTGTGAAATGACAAAATTTTTTTTTTTTTCTGAAAAGCTAAAAATTAAAAAAATTCAACAAAAAGATTTTTCCAAAAAAAGTACTGAAAATATAAAGTTTGATGATCGATAAATAACCAATGAGAAGTACTATTATCACTTACAATTACTACAACTATATTATTTTTAATTATTTTATGTATTATTATGTATATTATATATTAAAATTTTATTTATATTTATTGTTGTTGAGTTTGTGATTTTTTAGATAATTTTTTAGCGATTGCTTCTTTTTGAAGTTTTAATAAATTATCAGATTCTTGTTGTGTAATTAATTTTGGTGCAATTGGAGTTGAATAAGATTCAATTAATGTTTCATTTGTTGATGGTTTAAATACTAATTCCTCTTGATTATTAATATCATTTGGTGTTGGATAAAAAGTTGGGAATGGTGGTGATGATTTCCAATTCATTGATCTTGAATCTGTAATCTTTAAATAACCTCCTTTTTTACCTGGAATTGCTCCTTTAACCATAATACAATTCATTTCTGTATTAATTTTGAGTACTTGTAAATTTTGAACTGTACAACTTTTATTACCTAAATGACCTGGCATTTTTCTACCTTTATAAACTCTACCTGGTGTCTAATAATGAATGATGATATAAGTTAGTATAATTGATTGGGAGTATATGTTGATGGTATGATGTTTATACATACTTGTCTACAACCAGTTGAACCAATTGCTCTATGTGTTAAAGAGACACCATGAGTAGCTGGTTGACCTTGAAAATTCCATCTTTTCATACCACCTGCAAAACCTTTACCAATTGAAGTACCTTTAATGGTTACTAATTGACCTGGTACAAAATGTTTTGGAAGGATTGGAGTTCCAACTTCCAAATTCATTGCATTTCTAGTTACACGAAATTCCATTAAAACTCTTTTTGGTGAAACATTTGCTTTTGCAAAGTGACCTTGTAATGGTTTTGGTACATTTTTTAAACGTATTTCATCAGCACCTACTTGAACCATATCAACACCATCATTTACTTTTCTTTTAATTTGTGTAATTTGATTATTTGGTAATTGAATTACAGTTACTGGATATGCTATATCACCAATATATGTTGTCATCATACCAATCTTTTTACCAATTGCACCTACACGATGTGATATTTTAGTCCATCCTGTTTTTGTGTCACGTCTAAATGATGTTTCTATAGTTTTTTGACCAAATGATGGTTTTGGTATAATCCATGTTCCTGCATATCCTGATTTACCTGATCTATTCATTATATTACCACAACCACTAATTGGTAAATTTCTCATCATTTGTGTAAGATTATTCATGATTAATTTATCAATTTTGTTGTATGCCCTGTAGTTGGTCGTTGTTGTTTGATAATACAATAATAATATAATATGATAAATGAAATGTTGAAAAAACGAATTGATCAGAAAAAAAAAAAAAAAATAAAAAAAAAAAAATGTTTTTTTGTCAATTTTTTTTATTCTCTTATTCACAACAACCAACTTTCACAATATATTTTCTAGTACTATTTGATACAAACTATTTTACTTATTTTTTCTTCTAGGTCAGTGCCAAAAGAGCCCTAATACTTCATGTAAGGATAAAAGAAGAAAAGGGTGATCCCAATTTATTTCTTTTTTCTTTGTAGGACATTTATTGGAGTCTTTTGGAACGCGCACCAAGAGAAAATAAAAAATAGTTATCTATCAAATATGACACACACCTATATACAATAAAAAATTACCCTTTTAAATACCCCTTCGGTAAAAAAGTGTAAAAAGTAAAAAAAAAATGAAAAAATTAAAAAAAATGAAAAAAAAGTAAATTTTTAGATTAAAATTCACACATATACACATACACACTATAATGACATTTAATATTTGTGTATTAATTTCAGGTAATGGTACAAATTTACAAGCAATAATTGATGCAATTGAAAATGAATATTTAAAAGATGTATCAATAAGAGTAGTTATATCAAATAAAGAGACAGCATTTGGTTTAGAGAGAGCAAAGAAAGCATCAATAGAGACAAGAGTATTTTCATTACAAAAATATTTAAAACAAGATACCAACAATGATCGTTCGAGTTATGGTACTGAATTAGCAAAGATAATTAGAGAATATCCAGAAATTAATTTAATAGTATTGGCAGGTTGGATGATAATATTACCAGGTAGTTTTTTAAAAGAGTTTACAGATAACCAACCAAACATTGATATAATTAATTTGCACCCTGCTTTACCTGGTCAATATCCAGGTGCAAATGCAATTGAAAGAGCATTCAATGATTTCAAAGATAATAAAATCACTCATTCCGGTATAATGATCCATAAAGTAATTGAAGAAGTTGACGCTGGTCAAGTCATCCTAACAAATGAAATTCCAATTTATCCAATAGATACCCTTCATACATTAGAAGATAGATTTCATAAACAAGAACATATTTCATTAGTTGAAGCAATTAAATTATTATCAACAAAAAAATAAACTTTATTATATGTACTTTTTTTTAATATTGATCTTCTTCATCAGTATCTTTCATCATTATATCCATTTCTACTGGGACATAAGATTGTTTTCTAAATCTAAATTTCTTTTTATAAAATAAGTAAAATGAGATGATACCCAAGGCAACTGCAGAGATTAATATTGCGGTAAAGACAGTCCATCCACTAAATGTTTTTTCAGCTTCATCAATTTTATAGTTTTCTTCTTTATATAATAAGTATAATGCATTTGTTCTTGGTTCAACTTGAAATGTTGAAGATTCAACAGTAGATTGATTAATGTATAATTTTACGTTATTAAATGAATTTGAGTATTTACCAGATGCACATGAAAGTATATGATATTCAGATTGTGGTTCAATATTTGTGAAATGTAAATCCAATTCACCACCCAATAGACAATCACGAGATACTAATAACCAAGATGATATTTTACCAAGTTTTGAAATTGAAATTTTATTATCTTTTGAATAAATGTTTAAATTACCATTTACATACAACTTATTTTCGTTACCTGCAGGAATGTCAATTGAAGAATTACCATATAAATTTAAATTGTTTGTATTAATTGTTGATTGATTAAAACTATATAAAGTACCATGTGACATTGTTAAATTATAACATGAAATTGATGCATTGAATAATGATATTTTAGAATTCACACCAGATATAACAATGTTTCGTTTTAATTCATCAATTATTAAATTTGATTTTGCCAACATTGTTAAATCACCTGTTATATCCACAGGTGTTTTTGGAGAACTAATCAATACACGACAACCGACGCCAAATGTAACACCATGGCCAAATTCAACCACTCCATTTACAATAGTCATATTTTTAATTAAAGTTACATTTCTATCCAATTTTAATGATAAAGGTTCTTTTGTTACTACAGCACCATGTGCAGTAAATGAACGTAATAATGAATTTGATATGATGATACTAGAGTTAGCTTCTAGTCCACTTGATATTGTAGACCTATCCAAACCATTTATTGCAATTGTACCATTATTACCAACAACATTACCAATTACCAAAACCCCACCTTTTATATTATCAATTGTTACTGATTTATATTGATTTGAAGTTTCATTTATCATTATTTGACCAGATAAACCTCTAAATTTTAAATGTTTAATTGATAATTCAATTTCTGATGGTTCTGATGACTTTTCATTATCTTTGCTATCTGTATTTCCCAAATTGAATATTAAATTTGAATTATTGCCAAGTTCAAATCCATCATCTTCTTGGTTATCAAATTCACCAGTTATTGTTAATTCTGAAAAATCCATTAATTCAAAACCAGCACCCGATCTTATAAAATCTTTAACTATTGATTTACCACTTAATTTACATGCACCGTAAATTGTTAATTTTGAATCTAACCCTAAACTTGAAATTCCATCGGTAAACTGACATTCATCTTTATTTATTGGACTAATAAAATTGATACTGATTTCGGATGACTGGAAAATTGGTTTTTTGTCAAAAATCATTACTGTAACATCAAAATCTATTTTACTATTATTTATTTTAAATTCGCTTGATTCCCGGTGAACTGTAACAGTACCGTTGATTTTAAAATTGTAACATGATGAAATTTCAAGATTGGATTTATCTAATAATTCCAATTGTCTAATGTTGAAATATTCTTTTGGTGTTGAACAATGAAATATAATGTTTGATTGGGTAACCTTTAAAAGATCAATTGTAGATTGTGTAGTTACACCTGGACTTGGTATTATCTCTACATTAACAATTACATTTTGTTGTAATACAATCTTTGAATTATCAACATTTATATCAATTGTTATATATACATTTGGTTCTCCATTGCTTCTACCACTTAAACTTACAGTACAATCTTCTCTTGTTGGTACTTCCAAATTTGACCATGTATCTTTTTCACTCCATAAACATGGTTTCTCTTTAGAACAATCTTTTGCTGTATTTATTTTACATTCTGGTAGTTCATCTGATAAAACCACTACATTTGTTAAATAATAATTTAATAATATAAATATTATTGTATATATAAATTTCATTTTGTTATTAATTATATGGTTTGTAATATATTTTTAATTTAAAAAAACACTCAAACCCAATGTCATCAAAAAAATTCAAAAAAAAAATTTAAAAAAAAAAATTTTAAACACCACTTGTTATATGTAAATGTAAATTTAAGATTCAGATGAAAGTAGATGGTCATTATAATAAACTGTTATTGCTTATAAACAAAAAAAGAGTGTTATTTGTTTTATTTTATTTTTATAAAAAAAATATCTTTTTTTTTTTTTTTCTTTTTTTTTTTTCATTGCTTTTTTTTGATCGTCACTTCATACAATCCAATATTACAAAAAAAAAAAAAAGAGATGAATTCATCAATTAATAATTTAAAAACAATAATTAATAAAAGTATTAGATATTATACAACCGCAGTAACAACTAAAACAAAATGTTATGAATTAAAAACATATAATGTATTACCAAATCAAATGGAAGCTTTTTTAGAATTAACTAAAAATAATATATCAATTAAAAGTAAACAAGCAACATTATTAGGATATTGGAAAACTGAAATGGGATGTGGTCAATCACAAATTGTAAATCTTTGGGAATATTCAAGTTTAGATGATAGAATGGAACTTGAAAATAAATTATCAAATGATAAAGAATGGCAATCTAAATACCAATCAAAAGTAGTTAATTTAATTGAAAAACAAGAAAATTTAATTCTTAGAGAATTTGATTGGGCACCATTTAAAAAGATTACATCTGCTCAACAAGAGGAAAATCAAGTATGGGAATTAAGAACATATACTACTAAACCAGGTAAAATGGGTCAATGGGCAATTGATTTCACAAAAGGATTTTCTGAAAGAAAGAAATATTCTGAACCAGTTGGTGTATTTTATAGTGAAATCGGTGCATTAAATTCAATCGTTCATCTTTGGCCATATAAAAATTTTGAAGATAGATTTAGAATTAGAGGTGAGGCTTTAAAAAATCAAACTTGGGTTACAACTGTTGTTGATACTGCAACAAGTTTAGATACAATGAAAAGTAAAACTTTAATTCCAATTAAACTTTAAACTTTTTTTAAAAAAAAAAGAAAACCACCCAATACTTTGTATTGTGACCAAACAAAAAGGTAATAAAAATAATTTACAGTATTAATAGATATTAAAAAATAAATAAATTTGTGTGTAATTATTTTTTTTATTTTAATAGATTATTTTTATAATTTGGGTGAATAGAGTCAAAAAGAGAAATGAAATAATATTATATTATAATTTCCTTTTTTTAAATTAATATGAATATAAATTTATTTTTTTTAATTTTATTATTATAATTGTTATTCTCTTTAAGTGCACAAGTATACATAATGAATAGTATTGGTATAGTAAATACTAAATGTTATGAATTAAAAACATATCATGTAATACCAAATCAAATGACAGAATTTTTAGAATTAGTAAAAAGTAGTGTCGGATCAATTAAAAACGAAAATGTTAAATTGTTAGGATATTGGAAAACTGATTTAGGAAATGAATCACAAGTAATTAGTTTATGGGAATATTCAAGTTTAGATTATAGAATGGAATTTGATAAAGAATGGAAATTAAAATATCAATCAAAGTTAGTTGAATTAATTGAAAAACAAACAAGTTTAGTTCTTAAAGAATATGATTGGGCACCATTTAAAGAGATTACTTCAAATCAAATAGAGGAATGTCAAGTTTGGGAATTAAGAGTATATACTGTTCAACCAGATAAATTTCGTCAATTTCCTATTGATTTTCAAAAAGGATTTGTTGAAAGAAAAAAATTATCTGAACCAGTTGGTATATTCTATAGTGAAATTGGTTCATTAAATACAATCGTTCATCTATGGCCATATAAAAACTTTGAAGAAAGATTTAGAGTAAGAGGTGAAGCTATGAGAAATCCAACTTGGTCTCATATGGTTTCAGTTGTAGTTCCATATTTAGATTTTATGGAAAATAAAACATTAATTCCAATTAAACTTTAAAACCTAATCAATATATACCAATAAACTAAACAATCTCTACATAGCTATATATATAAATACAAATGATGTTTATTATTTTTTTCTTTAATTTCTTCTTGTTTATTGTTTTATTGTTTATTTGCTGCTTCCAACTGAAGGTAAAATATGTTAATATCATTATACATATTTTATAAATAACAATTATCAATTTACAACCTACTTTTTTAGATAAATCTTCAACTCTTTGAGTTAAAGCACTAACTTCAGCTTTAAGATCAGCATTTTCTTGTTTTAATGCATCAACATCAATACCTAATGAATTTCCTAAATGTTTTTTAACAAAACTATAATAATAAAAGTGTATGTATGAATATATATTGAATGTATTTGTGTTTACAATGTATATAAATCACATAATAATATTGGTATTGATATGAATATTGATATATTTACTCTAATGCATCAGATGGTTTATCTTGTTCTTCATATAAACCAACGAGTACTTTAGTCAAAGCATCAATAACTCCGCTCTTTTCTAGGTAGGATTTATATTCTTCTTTTTCTGCTGAATTCTATATAGAAAACAATAAACATTACATATTAATATTAAATAATCATTGATAATCATATCTACAACCATAAATACATACTTGCATGTTTTTTGTAAAATGTATATGATGTGTATGAAAATAAACAAAAATCTAAATTGAAAAAAATTTAAAAAAAGAAAATTTAAAAAAAAAAAAAAAAAAAAAAAAAAAATTTTGTATTTAAATTTTTTTTTTTTAAAAAATTTTTTTTAAAAATTTATAAAAAAAAAAAAAAGACGGAACG